>JAQFZU010000353.1:0-30012 GCA_034696185.1 Henia vesuviana | reverse complement strand
AATCGTCTAAAAAGTAGTTTTGTTTGCTTTATTTATCATTAAATGCATTTTGGAAATTACGTAAATAGTTCAGGAACTCAATAATATAAGCACTTTTTGCACTTTTTTAACAATCATAAAATCATTTTATTTTTTGAAACCCATTATTGTTAATCTAAAATTGTTGGCATGTGAAATGTGACCGGTGATTTTTTTTTTTTTTACGAATCATTGCAATGCTGCATTTAATGTTGACTAAACCATAGTAGTTCTAGCTGACATTTGGTAAAACCCATCGTAAGAGACTCATATCAAAGTTAAAGTTATTGGCAACTTTTTTCTTTCACCTGTTTTAAAACCCCATTTGAAAGACTGCTCCGATGAATCATTCGCAATAAAAATAAGGAACCTCAAATGTTATTAGCAACTTCCCCCTACAATGCAAAAAGCATAATTGCCAACATCAATCAGGAAGAATAAAAAAGGTGAGTTGCAAGTCGCAGGTTATGTTGTCTCAGACCCAATCGGAGTCAAAATATGGCAATTCGTAGGACAGTGAGCGAAAGAAAACTTTTTCAGGCTCCAATCTGACTTATTTCACATAGGATAAAGTGCAATCACGAGTATCTTCGGTGGACCCACTGAGCACCAATCATATTCTTCCTGCTCGGAATACTAAAAAGAGCCCCACATCCCACAAATTTCGATTGGATCTTGCCGCAATCTACTCAACTTGATACACTTGGAAACTTTTCTCTTTTTCTAAATCCCAAGTCGAGCTTTGGAATTCTTTATTTTTTTCTCTTAACTCGGGTATCATAACTTAATAAGTAGCTGACTTGTCATTTTCTTAGGATTTTTCACAACTCGTGAGACTGAAAAAATAAGCTTAATTAGGAAATTTTGTGCTGTACGAGCACTAAATGTCTGACTGTGGCAACTTGTCACTGTTTTTTTTATTGCTGATCCAAGTAGGAAAAATGTGTGATTCGAGCAATTGTTTAGGAATTGGTTGATTTGCTCCGTCACATTATACTATTTCATTTACAAGTTTCGAACTAGATGAAAATCTAGTTTCGTTTTAAACTGTTTTATTTGTGATTATTTGTATTCCATTACTTATTAGTGCAGGAAACCTCAAACAACACTTGAGAGTTCTTCTGCTTAACAAAATTAATCGTTAATTTTTCCAAGTTTGAAATTTTAATGACTATTAACAAGAGATACTTTCCCAACTGCCTATGTTAAAATGTTTTAATTTTTTAATAAAAATATGCATTAATGTTTAAATAGTATTATTTTCTAAATTTTAAATGCCCAGGGCCGCACGTATGCATAGGTGCTTGAGGCACCGGCCTGGGACTTCATAGATATAGGGCATCTCAAAAGTTAAATTTGACAAAAGGTTATGTGCATTTTTAAAACTTCTTACTCTGATTGAGTGCCCACAATTTAAAAGCGTCTTCTGTCCCGAGAAAGCTAAATTTGGTATGGTCATCTAAGTATCACTTTTCCAATATTCTTAATAATCGCAATAATCTTAAAAAAGGATATAAGGTTGAAAAAAGTAGTAATTAGGCTGTTGGATAATACAGTCTTCATTTTAGCAGCTTGCAAAATCAGTAATACAAAACTATATTTTGATTTTTAAAAATTTGTTTAGCGATTTCTAAGCGATTAGTGTTTATGTTGTTTTTTTCATTTGGCTTAATTATCACTTTGTTTTTATATTGGCTTATTTTTAAAAATATTGCAATGTTAACAAAATCTTGGAGAAGTGGCATTTAAAACTTAGAGAACATAATATTTTAAGGCAGGTAAATGGAGATGCACTCTTGTAAGTTGAAATTCTGACTAATTTATTATGGGAATAAATATGACAAAAACAATACTGCATTTGAGCAATGAAATTGTAAACTTTCCTACTATAATATACGAAATCAAAGTCATAAATTCTTTTTTTAGACACTTTAACAGAGATAGTTGAAAGTAATTTGCCAATCATAAGAGAGTATTGTTATATGCACTCGAGCATCAAATTGAGAAGTTAAAACTGAAATGACCATTTTCAAATATAAAAGTTATTTATTCCCTTTCTCATATTTCTAAATCTACCTTTGGATTATAAATAAATTATCTTGTATACTGATGTTAAAAGGGATGCTCGTAAAGTTATTTTCCTCCAATTGTTATATAATTTATAAGTTATTTTGCTGAAATGTTTACTAAAGCGAGAAATATAAAAAGAAATTGTAATACTGGCTTCTATGTATTAGAAAATAATGGGAATGTTAATTACCACATAATAGTCCAAAAATCTGAAATTGGTATTTCTGGTTTTACCAAAAATAGTGTTACCTTGGCAACATTTGCCATCTGTGGATTTTTAAACACTTGTTAGCATCTTTAGTTCGCAAATTCATCAACTTTGTGTACTTGGAGAAAGGTCGTGAATAAATTTGTAGTGTTTTCAGTTAAAAGCTTAAATTGATTATTTTTCTGCAAAAAAACCCATTGTACAAAACATACAAAATGATAAAAAATGATCTTGACTAAAGGATTTAGTCAAGATTAGCAATGATATTAGCAATGATAATTGTTGCAACTCATTGTATGGCAGCAGTTTTATATTAAACGATTACTTTATAGGCATATGCTATAGGAATAATGTGTATATGTACATCTGCATAGCGGCTGAAATTTAAAGGCAGTAGAAATTGTACAATTTCAACCACCATATGTTATATTTATTGAGACATAAGGCTCAGAATGTCACTGCTGTGCCAACTTTATAGAAAAATAATTAAAAAATATAAGCTAATCTTTTATTGCCATTCAAAGTCTTAAAAAACAAATATTAATTTCCCAAAACCCATAGTTTGGAGCAAACTTAAATCTTTATAGTGTTTTTCGTTTTTATCATTGCAACATCACGATTCGGTGTCGTTTCTTTTCCTTTTTCGGCTCGGAAAATTCATGACGGTCCTACTGAGAATAGAAGAAGAGAAGGAAAAAAATTACGAAACGACATTCGATTAACGAGATAAGATATAAGTAAAGAAGGAGAAGCCAGCAATTTTTTTCCCCTTTTTCAAGAGGAAAGCACAAAAATGGCTGACACGAGTATTTTTTGGCAAGTTTAATCCCATCATGCCTCGCAACAATGACAAACGACATCGTGTTCATTCTCTCAACACTGATTGGTTTAATTTCCTCAAACAAAAGCATCTCATCTTTTGAATAAGTGTGCAGTGCGCATGCGCAATGTATCTCCTCATTTTTTACCCTTTTTCCGCCCCTCACTCAATTCGCCTTTTACGTTCCTCTTTTCCTTTCCCCGTTTCCTTCGAAATCTATCGTCGATTCAATGCACTCGTCAAGTTTTTCGGCCAAAACGAAAAACTGTTTGTCCGCATTCTCTTCTCGCAACCTCCATTTGCACGCGTTGCTTCTCTATCAATCAAGATGCGCGCAACGCCCGTTTTTTTGAAAAATTGGCGTCGCGAGGAATACCAAAACTTGTCTTATCATCATTGTGGGTGTAGTTGAAAAGAAATATGATGTTAAAAGAAAAGAAATACAAACACGAAAGAAAAAATATTTTTCCCCACAACTCACAAAATTTATCACAAACCATAATTAAGTGTACAAATTTTAAAAATGGAATTTTTTTAAAAAAAAAGAAAAATTTAAAACAAATAAAATTTTTATATGAAATAAAAGTAGGTTTTATTCGAGTGTAAATTGGAGACTGGGGCTTTAGGATGGGCAACGGTTCGCTGCAACGTTTTAAATCAAAGATGGCACCCAACTTGATTCTACGTCCGAGTAATCCTTATTTACGATGTAATCCGAGCGCGGTTGTATCCGTTAGGTCGTGTCTCAGATATTTGCAAAGAAGAATTTTATTTGAAAGAAGCTGCGACTCACTTTTATATAATGGATCTTGTCAGGAATCGTGAATATCAATTTTGAATTACTTCCAATACTAAAACGAGAAAAAATCTCGCAAAATATTATAGAAAAAATACATTTATTAAAAAATCTCATCTTAAAAAACATCAATAAAAAAAAACACTTTGAAATTCATTCAACACCATTAAATTGATTATCAATTTATTATTAATAAAAAAAAAATTATTTTAAAATTTAATGAAAAAATATTCATTATCTTTATTAAATTCATGTCATGACTTTGGGTGGGAAACAACACAAGACACCTGTCAAAGCACTCACCTTCACCTAAAATCTAAAAATAACAAGAAAAAAAAATTAATAATAATTAACTAATTCTTTTCAAAGCAAAACCAAAAAGGAAGTTATAAATCGCAATTATTTTTAATTGCTAAAAAATCCTCTAATTTTTTCATTTAACTTCCTCGTACCCTTAAATACTGAAAAGGCATCGAAAACTAAAGTAAAATCGCTTTTTCAAGTAAAAATAGAAACATTCGCTTGTAGTTTGAAGGATCGACTCTCTACGTATCCATTCATCGTTTCCTTATCTATTCAGTGGTATTATAGGGGGTTTGGGAAGGGAATGAATGGTTGGTCGGTGGATGGAAACGGGAAAAGTGGAAGTGGTTGGTGGTGGGCGGTGCATGAACATTGCCTAGAGGCCGTTGAGGTTCCATCAGATATTCCTTGGACTGGGTAAGAATAGAAATGGAGAAAATAAGAAGGGGGGAGTTGGAGGAGTGGGAGGTGGTGGGTGGGGTTTTGGCTCCGACTGCGGAACGTTGCTATTTGGAAATGTTGAAACTTATCCAAGTTGAATGTGATTGATTTTTCATTATGGAAAATGTTGGGATTCGAGTGAAATTCAAAGTGTGTCTAACCCATCACGTGACTTGACGTGTAGTCGAGTTAATGTTTTGGAGGTTCACTTTGGGCTATTTTGAAAACTTAATGGGAATTGAGAGCCGCCAGATGTATCGAGTTGTTGCGGTGAGTGTGTGTTTAGCCATTTATCCGTGGACGAAAATTGGATTAAAAAGAAAAATGTTGATGAAAATTAAGTGTTTAAATACTGTTTGATGGGCTTTTAATTCGCCTTCTTCATGTTACGCAACCTCATTTTCTTTGTTGAAAGGACGAGGTACTTTATTTAAGAAATGAAAAAAGAAAAACTGTTATTTTTTTTACTTTCTTTCTTTAGTAATACAATGGTCATTCCATTTACGGTAATGGACGGTTTCTTTTGTGCTGCCGTGTGAATTGGAATGGGGACCATTTTGAATCGACTTCAGTACGTTTTAAAATCAAAGTTAAGGCACTTAACTAAGATAAATTCACTTTTCAATTTATCGAATTTCATGGTGAAACTTCTCGAGTTCAATTACAGTTGCCTAATGGTGATTACGAATTTAAAGGGCAAATGTACTTTTTAAGATTTTTTTTTAACTGAACTGAACTTAATTTTATTATATATTTTTAAATATTTAATTCCGATTATTCATGTGCTTGAATATAAAATTTCCTTATTTTGGCACAATTTCACAGTTACGCTCGTTTACTGTAAATTTACGAGCATTAATTAAAATAAAGTTGTAATTTACAATTTATACTCTGAAATTGGTTGAATTAAAGGGATCAAAATTATTGAACGATAGCGAAAAATGTGTAAATTTTTCTCTTTAATTGATCAAACTGGCGTTGGGTGCAAATTTGTTGTCGTTTAATAAATGTACAATACGAGAGTGACATTGATTGCGTGTCTTCATTAATGCCTACAATCATTCCCTGAGCAGCTCTGCTCATCTCGTGGGGATCATTTGGTTATAAATTTGACTCGTATCATAAATCTTTGCAGGGGCCCGTGTAATGTCTGCGCTACCTACTAATAATTGTACACATTTCAAGCTGATAACCCGACGGCCCCCAGGGTTAACCGTATTAATGGGCACTGGCCAATCGTTGGTCGCTTTTCTATCTTAACCGGAAGTGGTCGGCAACCATCAACTTGATTACTGACATCCTTTTCTCGCTCGCTAAGATAAAGTTAGGGACCGACGTAACATCGGACTTTAATCATTGGCTCGATTCAAGCGGCTTTAAAGTACAACAATAGAGTACGGATGGCTCGTTTTAAGTACTAAGAACAGTAAAAAATTTAATGGTTAATCGAAGTGCTTAGGGTTTAAATCTTAACTGGGTCCAGATAGACCATTGACTTGTGGGTTTTATCAGCGCCTTAACAACGTTACTACATTTAACCCTAGTGTAATGACAATGACCCAAAATGTGGCTGAGTTAAGGGACTTGAAGGCAGCATTAAAATTTCATTGTTTTCAAGCCAGGTTTGTTGTTCAACGAAACCAAGAACATGTTGTGAGTGATTAAAACCTCTTATATACTGTCAAGGTAACTTCAACCATGAATTCTCTTCTCCAGTAGCAAAATGAATGTTTATTCCATCTTTATCTGACTCACGAGTCCATCGATTCTTATATTAAACAAAATAAAAATTAAAAGATTAGACTTTAGTGATTAAAGCATTGTAAAGATTTACGAGACTTTCTACTTAAATTGCTTCTTTATTTTTTCGCTTCGAGATTGCGCAGTTGTAGAATGTTGAGATGTATCCAGTAGTGAAAGAAAAGCGATTAGTTGCCATAATGGAGCCACTCAAAGACATTCGAAGCCAATTGAGGTCTCTCGAAGGAGAAGTTAAACCTTGGAACATTAGCTCAAAACGAGATGAATTCAATGTTAGTGTTTCACCATGCCATAAAATAAAACAAGTTCCATTTAAACCAAAGATGGTTATGACTTACGAAACTCGGACGAGATGAAAAATGTCGGAAAAATAGTTTCGACTTGCTCTGTGACAAAAAAGAGGTAAAACTTCGATCGGGCTCGACATTTCTTGTGGAACAATTCAATTAGAAAATAATTAGATGGGAATCATAATTGAGTGAAAATTCTTTAGCGTTATTGAACCCTTAATCCACGTAACGACGAGTCAATTTAGTCTTGATCCAAATTTTTTTTTATTTCCTGCTCGATTGATCATGTAATGAAATGTAGGTTCGGTCGAATGATTCAACAATAACGACTTAAACTCGCAGCTTTAACTTCTCTCGACCGAATCCAACAAATTCCAATACGAGTCGTAAGGTCGACATCCACTTGTTTATATTGCAATTAAACCTTGTTTGCTTCGATGCTTGGAAATGGATGAAAAGGGGATTGAGTAAATAAAATTTAAAACTTTTTTCTTTTCTCTCATACACACTTTTTATCGTTTCCAAAAGAAAACATAAAAAAATATAAACATTGTATAAAATAACGAATCTGATCACGGCGACTTCCTGTTTTCATGTCTTTGTCTGTATAGCAAAGCACATCTTTCTTTCTTGTTTCTTTCGAGGTTATGTCATTGGCGCTTGTTTACCAAAATGCGAAAAAGTTGTGTTTGAAAAATGTCCTGTTTACAAATTTGGAGCAAACGATTCTTCTTTACATGCTTTTAAAAATTTTCTATTTAAAATTAATTATTTTTTTATTTAAAAAAAAAAAATAAAAGAAACGCAAAACCATTTATTACCAGGCAAAAGCCCAAGTTTGAGGCGAGAAGAAAACGTAATAGAGAAATTTAAATAATAATCGCAAATTTCAGCAGCGATTTAGTTGACACCGAAAACGACGTTGGAGTTAGTGTAAATGATGGTCTTCATAAACTCGATGCGTAAAATGACGAGAAAATCTCGGTTAAATTTACGGTTATTATTTATAATTTGTTCAACTTTACAGTTTTATTTCTTCCGTTATTTTTGCAATTTATATTAAAGAGCAGAATGCTGAATAATAAATAAAGAATTAAATTAATTATTTTTTTTATTAATAATAAATTGAAATATAATTTTAGTCCTGTGGTTAAAATTGGATGAGATTTTTTTAAAAGTGCATTTGCGATAATTTGAGGTGGTGAAAAGAAATTAGTGTCGTCTTTAAGTGGCAGAAGGGATATCCATTGACAATGTTAAGCTTAATCACCATAGAAGAAGATGGGAAAGAGCGAAGCAGATGTTGTTTACTTGTTAATTAGAACATATTGTAGGCCTATCAGATGACTAGAACGAGACCAAAGGGGCAAGGAGAAAGACAATGAGTGGACTTGACAGACCCCTAATGCAATGTCGGGGTCACTCAATGGCCTTCCAAATCTGTATAATTACACTTTAGGGAATAATTGGATGAGCACGAGGTTTTCACTCACCTGATACAGTGTTGCATTAAGGAGTGGATTTTAAAAGAAAACCTCATGACTTTATTACGGACGAATGAACGTTTTAAAACTTAACATCCCATTTTCTCTTATTTCCTTGTTTATGGTTGTGTGAAACTCTTTATTTTTCAAGTTAGAACTTTAAATATTTTTTTTAATTTTACTGTTCTATTGTGTATTTGATTTCAGTAGATTTTTTCTTTGCTTTCATTCTGTTGCGAGTGATTGATATTTGTTTATTCTAAGTCTTAAGTGCTTCCAATTTGTGTTTTGTTAGTTTATCGCATACATTTTAAGAGGTATTTAAGTGAGTGAAATGTTACTTTTGTACTGATTTAGTTTTTAAAACAAAATTCTTTCAATGAAGCGCAGGTGCTTTGTTGAAACTGAATTCCTACATAGATTTCAATGATTTAATTTTTTTGCTTTGAGTTTATTTCAAAATCTAAATAATCAATAAAATTGTGAAAACTGTTACTAAAATATCAATAGCACTATAAATTCATTATTTAGGTCAAGGTTGATGTAATTGATGATTAGTTACAACATCAATAAGTACATAGAAAATCTTCGATTGTAAATAATGGATTTATAATTACTAAACACTACAACAGTTACAAAATAATATAAAAACCAATAAAAGCCTTATCAGCATACTAAATTGTGATTTTTTTGTGATCGCCATATTTGAATGTGTAAGCGTCTTCAACACCATCTGTAGACAATATGCCAAGACTAACATAACATAACGGGCGAAATTATACATTAAATCTTTTATAATAACCTTTTCAGTAAAACAATGCGAGTTTTAAGAAACTATTTAAAATTATTTGCTGATTTTTATAAACATTCAACACATTTATCTCTTACAAATTTAATTTCACTCCAATTTTTTTTTCCTCAAAACATTTCCAGTTTAAAAGAAGAAAAAAAACTCAATATACGACTAATGGAAAAACGGAGAAAAAAAATCAGCCAAACTTATTGAATTACTGATACCACATATGGGTAAAAAACAGGAGTTGAAGGGTACCAAAAAAAAATAAAATAAAAAAATTTTTTTTCAACGTTGACTTAGATTGGGACACTGAGAAAATGCGTTTTTCCAACGTAATAAATGCAGTCACTTTCCGTGCATTTCCACCTTTTATTTCTTTTGCTCAACTCATCGCACCACGTGTTATATATACGCGGCATCTGTTTTCGCCTAATCTGAATATTTTATTTTTTTTGGTCAGCCATTTTGTTTATTCTCGCGGGTTGCATTTTTCGCGAGTCCAGTGGGCATTACACATTTTTATCCATAACATAAAGCGATGCATTGTTGAGAATTGGGCCCTTGGCATCCAGGGTTCTGTCGGTAATCATTGTTTACGACGTACTACACGAACAAGTGGCGAATCCCTCGTGTTTCTTTTTTTTTTTCTTTTAACCTCTTTTTCCTTTCTCTTTTCTTTCCATAAACGTGTTTGCGTTTCCATGCACTGAACAATGTAATCTCAACCTTCATCAGGAAAGCTCCCCCTTAGATCCTCGTGGGCTTAACTGCAATGCATATCGATATTAGCTCCGTTCTACGTTTACTCGTATTATCGCACTGAGTTCATTGATGCAAATAAATGACGTCATATTTTATTATTATTTACAACCAACAAAACCGAAAATAATTTTTTAAAAATTTAAAATAATTTTTTTTTTAAGTTTGTAAAATTAATTAAAATTTTGTATTCTCTTTCGACTCGCTTCGGATCGGTTTGTGCCATTGTCGCAGTTCTCATTTAAAACCAATGTAGCGTGACGAATGATAACAAAACGTTCGTTTTGATGCCATGTTTTACACAGGAATAATCGTAGCCCGCATTATGCGAACTCGAGAGAGTGTGAAACGTGTCACTACTTCCGTTTTATGAGAAACCGACGAGTCACGTGATTTACACAAACACACACTCTTTCCTCCTCCTCCCTCTTCTGTTTCTCCCTCAACACTCCCCCATTTCGTCTTGATTCTCTCACCCGTCGTTTCGGCAGTTGCAGTTTTGGCGCCAACCATAACCCGGTTAACCTCATCGACCTCAAACTCCGCATTTACATGAGCTCGCTCTAAGCATAGACTTCAGTGGTGCATAGTTTCCTACCTTTTTAACTACTCCCCAGTCGAGTTGCTTAGAATTGTAAATTTAAAAAATTATTTTATTTCCATTAGAAAAATGTCTTAACGCGAGTTGGAAATATTTTTCGATGCGAGTTAATTTGAGCGAAAAGGTATAAGTTAGACGAGTTGTTGCGGTCGTGATCCAGTTTAGTTCGGCGTTGATAATCTAAAAGGATCCAATCAGTAGTTGCAACGTGCGCGTATGTTGTCGGTCAGCATATTGACCGCGCATGCGCTTCACACGTCAGCAATTTTTCCAGCCGATGCGCCTCGTGTCAAACGCACAGACGGTGCTTTCATTTCACGTCACCGGTGTAATACACGTTGTTTAGCCCGTGCCACCGACATCACAATTCACTCGCTGCTTGTGTTACAGAAAAAGAAAATCCCTTCGTTTATTACAAAACGCAGCAGCGACCCTTTTTCCAAGACGATTCATCGCCGAGTAGAAATCCGCGTGATGCGCTCGTTTATTAAAATCCCTCCCGGATTTACGTCACGGATCCCTATAGAAAGCAGGCGACCGTCGATCCCAATACGTCGCGGTGATAAATTTGCCGCGAGGCTTCACGACACCGCCTACCGCCATGTTTATTTCCACTGGAGATCATTAATTAGCAAACCAGAAGCGTTTACTGATAAAATCCCATGCATGCGACACAATTTACACCTCTGACGTCATAGACGCTCGAGCTAGGGTTCGCTTTACGTTGCGACGTCTCTCGAGAACCACCGCTTAGTGGATTTGAGCCGATAGGATTTTGTCCGCTCACTTCGAGTGTTGTCGATCCTCTTAGTACTGAAGGGATCCAAAAATGCGATTTTTTTTAAGAAAAACTTTCATAAATTTAAAGATGGGTGGAAATAATGGTCGAATTCTTGGTATAGAAGATAAGGAAAATGACATTTCCCAAGTTACGTATCGCTTTAACCTCGAACGTCTCAATGGGGTGTATAAATAATATTACTGGAAAAGAGTAAAATGAATCTTTAAAAAGAAGTCATTGCTTTTAAAACTAGATCTTTTTTAGTGAAAGGAAAAGATAGAAAAAATGTCTCTGTTGAAGAAGAAAATCCTGTTTACTTATCGCGTTTTCTTTGATCCGATTTTGCGCTTCTTAAACCAACTTAGAAATTGTAAAGCAAGAGGCTGTTTAAGTTTGTTTTTTTTAACTAAATTATACTTAAAGTCAATGGTTTTCCACCGGTGATTCCAAATAATGTAAAGTTAATGTTGTCGTGTTATGGCTACGAGATAAAAGACTAAAGTCGAAATTGCGAATTTTCAATTTCAAAATTTTTTTTCGTCTCGATTTTCGATGTTAAATTAAATTAGTTTCATATGTTCGTTGTTTAATAATTAGTGTTGTGTTGTGTAAATTAATTAACACAACACAACGTTTAATGACGTTGGAAAAGTTGGGGGAAAAAATTTTTGCATTTTCTTTAATAGTCGTTGACTCGAGGTGTTTGCTGCTTTTGCATTTCGTTTAGTCACGATGCCTAATTAAGAATTTTGACTAATAGATACTGAAAAACATTTTTACTCGGGTGGAAAAATTGATGAAAAACGTTCATTTTAATTTTTTTTTTTAATTTTTATACTTTTTTTCTGTGATTACTCTTGTGTTGCCTTTTGCTCGTTTTTTTTTTCTTTTGCACTTTTTATTAATTTTTTTTTTTTAATCTCGTGAGATTTGAGCTTTGGAGAGTTATTAAGAATAAGTGAAGAAAGAAAGAGAAAAAAGAAAAAAAAAAAAAAAGAGGAAAGTATGTGGAAATTTGGGAAATTAATTATTCGGGAAAAGCGAGTTTTGTACTATTGGAAATTTTTACTTTCAAGGGAATAACTCGATGCAAATGGGTTTGAATTTATAATGGAGTCAGCAAAGTGGAAAAGTTAATGAACCTCTCATACACATAACCCATCTTCGAAAATAGAACCCACGGGTTTTAATTCACGTTTTATTCCCATTAAACTGTGAACGAACAGCGGCTTTGAAAAAAAAAAATCTTTTTTTTTTATTTTCATATTCTCAAAGTAACTGAATGTGTTTCAATAGTTACAGTAATTGGTTATAAAATACAAAAAAAAAAATTTTTTACCTTGGGGACTATTTATCGTGAATTTTAGATTTTAATAGGTATATAATGGCTAATAATTCAAAAAAGAAATTTCCAAGTTTAAAAATTTCAATAATAAAATTGGGTTAAATAAAAATTGAGTTAAGAAGGGGGGGGGGGGGGAATTTAATATTGAAAAATTTATCCCTTTATATTTTTATTGAATTTGGAATAGAAAACGAATAAAAGTGGAAATCGAATAATGTGTGTCAGTGGGACAAAATATCATTTTGTGTTTTGTGTCAATAAAACACATCCGATGTGAAATAAAAATAAAATAGTGAAAAAACGATAAAAGATTTTAATACACAAACACACTTTTGCTGTTACAATACGAATCAATGTTATTTGGCAAGACCTAACTTTGGACCTTTTGACTACTTGTTTTCTTTATATCATCTGGCGAACAGCCAAAACACTCTCGCCCAATTCTCATAGCATATCATGCGAAACAGGCATTTTGACTTAGCTCGTTTACTGCCAAAGCTTTAGCCGAAAAATGTATTTTAATGAAATGAGAGTAAGTAGAGTAGCGCAAGATATTAATAAGGCTGATTACTCGCCCATTTCGTCTAAAGGAGTGTATCCACTCTCGTTGTTTGATGAATAAATAATTATTCATTGTGATTAGTCCCGCTACGTAAACAGAAGTGACCGCGACCTAATCTAATTAACGAAACCTTTCGGGGATAATGACGAAAGTCGGGATTCATCGAAGCAACGGCCCGTAATAGATACAATAATAAGTGTTGTGTTGTCGTTTTCATTTTCGAGTGGATAATAAAAAACGGGATGACATTTGAACGTGGAAATGGACTTTATTTGATTTACAATGGTAATAATTTATGGACTTTTGGCCGTTTTGGATTGGAGGGAAAATGTTTCTATTTATATCTTTGCGAAACGCAATATCCAAGTGACAGCGTGTGCCGGATATTTATGGCAGGCAATTGAGGAGAATCGCTTTCGACACTGCATACCTCAATTCAATACTCCAATAGATATTCTCGATCGCTGCAAATATCAATTTTCACTTAAATGTGTTTCACTTTTCCTTCTACGTAATAAATTCTAATAATTACAATTAAAACACTGAGCTGTGATTTATTTCTTCTCAATACCGCTAATCTCTAAGTTAACTGCATTTTAAACTTTTTTTATAAAAAATTAATGTAAGTTGTCGCTTTTGTTTATGCTGCGAGTATAATGTAATTATTATTATTACAGTTAAAAACATGTTTTGAAGATGTCGCGAGATATTGACGAAGGCATCGTTTGATTCTCTTATTAATTTGGGTTAGAGATGAGATTTCACTGATTGTGCAAAAGAGGCAATGAAACGGAACCGAGTCAAAACAAATCTTATCAAGAACGTTGCACAAATTAAACTCAAACTCATTTCGTGCTTCACTGATTAGTAAATGATCGCAACACGTACATAATAAACAGATTTTTTTTCTATAGATTGTAAATGTATGTTGCGTAAAGGTATCGCGCGTTAGCAAAATCAATCATAAAAAGTCGAGAATTTTGGTATTTGAAAAGGGATGAGTATAAAGTGAGCATGAAACTCTACGAATAGTCATTTCGATGCGTCATTTTTGATCCGTTAGGGCTTAAGTTAGGCCCATGATTTAAAGGTGTGTCATTTTACACAAAAGCGAGTGTTAATTTTGATTTTGCTTCGTCGAGTGGAGGGATCACACTTTTATCCCTTGAAATATCTGCACAATGTTGGCTTTCATACATCAAACTAAGCTTAAGCGCACTTTTCGCCACTTTCAAATGTCCACTTTGCAAGACGAGGTCAATTTTGAGCCGATAATTATTGGCTGGTAAAAAAAAAAATTTTTTTTTTTAAATTTTGATTAATGAGTTTAATTTCAGTTTTATAACCAACCAAATTTGCAAAACATTTTTCTAAAAATTTATTTATTAATTCCAATACAGATAGTGGCAGTGAAAGTGATGAGGCGGACGGAGGAGTTGGAAATGTCAACCGGATTGTGGTTCGTCCGCCCGGACAAAGTGGAAAGGCCAAAAAGGGCAATTTAATCTTCGATGCGTCGTACGAAGGAGGTATAATAATTTTTTTTTAAATATTGTCAACAATTAATAAGGATTTTATGGTTTTTTACTTTAATTCCTATTGGATTATAAAGAAAAGTTTGCCTATTAATGCTTAAATATTTATTAAATTTTATTTATTTACAATGTAGAGGGTTTAAAGCTTAGATGACGTTAAGTATTAATTAATTTTCAATTTAATATTAATTTTAGCTCGCAGTTAGCGAATCAAAGTATTATCAGTGAGTGTCAATTTGAATACGATGCTATTTACGTCTATTTGATGCCATTAATTTTGATTATTAAATATCGAACAAGTTTCAGAGTCAGTTTTATTGACATTTTCTCTAATTGGTCAATTGACACCGTGCAATTGCAAAGGTGTGAGCTCTAATTAATTCTGACAAATGCATTAATTTCAAAACCAGAATTCAATTATGTCTTAAGACATATTACCGTTTTCGTTGTTATAATTTAAATCGTTTGTAAAAATAATCGGATGATTAATTCCTAATCTTTAAAAAGTATATTTTAACACTGTTGGTAATGAGTAAATGGATTTTCCTGCGTTTAAAATTGCCTGTGCGGCCTAAGTGCCAATTATGGCCCGATTTTAATGAGAAATCGAAGAAAAGAATTACAGGAAATAATTTTTTTTTTTTACGTAAAAAGGTTACTTCAAACAATTCACTAGTAAATTAGACCAGGAAGGAAATGGTTCATAGTGGGAAGTTAGAAATAAATATCAGTTTTTTTTTTTCATTTTTAGGTCTTCGATTGACATTAATTGCTGAATTAATAAATGTAGAAATAAATGTTTGGAGTTGTTTGTTATTTTTGGAAATATAATATTTTTTTTTTATTTTTAGGCAATTTAGGCCGTGTCGATTATATTAGCGATTTCGAATACGACTTATTTATCCGTCCCGACACATGCAACCCACGATTTCGAGTTTGGTTTAATTTTACTGTTGAAAATGTGAGAGCGGAGCAGGTAAAAATCATTTATAATTTTTTTTTAATGTGAAACTTTTTACGCTAATCGAGTTGAAAAAAAAAACGCAATTAATGTAACGTGAAACAGATTGCCTCATCAAAAGATATCATCATTTTGAATATTTTTTCTTGCTCGTTTTATTACTTTATTCATCATTTTACTAGACGTGGCATTACTCAATTCATATTTTAATTTAATTAGTTTTTATTAAAACAAACAAAATTGCGCTAATTTACTATGTAGATTTGTTAAACAATTTATTGCTCTAATTATTTTTATTTCTAATTTATGAATTTCATATTGGTTATTTGAATTATAATGTTTCATGCAAGTTTACATTTTTTAGTTACTTTATTTATACTTGTATGAGGATGTTTGCCATGCTTGGTAAAGAAAAATATTTTATTAATTATTAAATCACTTATGACCAGTAATAATGCTCAGATTCACTATTTTATTCACTGGTTTTATTGTTTTAGCTTTTTGTGTATTTTTATATAATTCAATTTACATATTTTTTGTTGCTAAAGTTTATATTCTTGTATTATTTTAGAATATATTTTTATATTTTATTATAGATCTGGATTTTGCTATTTTCAACTAGATTTTCAATAGATTTTATCTGCATGTATTTATGTTACAAATTCTTATTGGCAGTTGTTTTTACTAGTTATTTAGACCTTTTTAGTCTTTTTGGATCTAGACATTATGTCAGAAAAAAAATTGATTTTATTGTTCGAGAGAACTGCCTGAAAGTTTTGAAGTTTTTTTTTTCTGAATATGAGATAAGTCTATGAATCCTAAAAAAAATCATAATCAGAAAAGTAGCAACTTATCAAATGTAATCACAAAGGTGTCATTTTGTTGTCTCACGAGATAAAGAAGCTATCTCTGAATGATGTTTTTGCAATTACGAAATTGGTTGTGTCGTCACTATATTTTGGATTATTAGCGGGAATATAATTTTTTTTAGGAAATCAGAAAATCCTTCGTTAGATTTCTTTTCCACATCAACTATAAACAATATAAAGAAATCAGTCGGTTTGTACATTGTGTTAAACTTACAAATCTACATCTGGCTTAAGGTCTATCAAAATTACAGTCTAATCACAACTTTCTTTAATTCTTAAATTTATTTAAAAAAGTACACTTTTCAATATTAAAGAGAAGGAGGATAAGCCAACAGCAAAGCTCTGATGTATTGTTTACATTGTTATTTAAACAATACATCAGAGCATTGCTGTTGGGTTATCCTCTTCCTCTTTGTTCTTTTTAGGGGAAGTACTAACAGTGAAGCATATTATTTGCTATTGCTTAGATTATTCTGTACTTTGGCACTAAATTTGGGGCATGCAGGTATTGTCTTCTTTGTGTGCTGTGTTGGGATGTCATGCTTATCTCTATCAGTCTCTGGTGTTTTTGCCTGCAGTTGGGTTATTTGCTCTTACTTAGTTGAATTTGTTTAGTATTCTTTGATAAGTTTAGGTTATGCCGCATATAGACTAAGAAGATGGAGGCGCCATTAAACTTTATTTATTTTTTCTTTCTTTACTACTCAGGTATTCTTCTGTTGATGTCATAATGATTTTAAAAAAATTTGGTGGATTTCTGAGATGGTCAGAATGAAAAATTGATAAGCAAAGGAATGGTATTTTTTAAAATTTGTGAATTAAAATAGTATAAAAAATTTGTATTAGCAGTAACAATCACTTCAGATGTGATTAAGAACAGAATTTAATGCAGAAGAAATAGTCTTGATCTAAAATAATCTTTTAAAAAATGTTATTTTAATATTACAAGTTTTGATTATTAACTTGAAATATTAATTCGACTTTTAAGACCATATCACGTAAATATAGTCATCAAGATTTAGTATGATGCTCAATTTGTAAATGGATAACTGAAGTCTTAAAACATATTACTTTGATAAATATGTGAACACGGCAGTTAATGGTAGCAATCTATTTTGAAGAATAAATGTAGGAAATTTATTTTAAAAACTTCATCATGTGCTATAATGTTGTGGTTATCAAAGGTCTTTTATTTCTTCTGCTTTTACACTTTAACAAAATACATTTTTGGGATAATACAGAGAGAAAAATGTTGTGAAATACCAAAACTGCATTCGAAGCTATAAAGTTGAAAACTGTTTTCCAGTAACTGTTATCATAAGAAGTAATTGCCTGGAGTAAGGATTTATGCATGTGTTTATTCTTCTTTTTTTACTCAGTGAAACAAACGTGATTGTCTTTCCAACAGATTGGAGAGAAAATGGGGTTTGACTGCACCATTTTCCCAGTTTTTCTTGTTTTTCAAAATAGTATAAAGGAGAAATTTAATTCAAATTTAATCCGATAAAATAAAATTTATTTTTTTGAATTTACTATTTTGGGCTATTTATAAGCAGAGGTAAATGAGAAGTTGAAAGCAAATGTTTTGAATGTCAATGCTTAAAAAATTAATAATAGATGTAACATAAGTAATTAATATTAAAAGGAGTAATGTTTTAGTGAGACATTCTGAGAAATTTCCTAAGGTTATTATTCACAAAGATCACTTTTGAGATACTTAAGATTTCATAGGTTGTTCGATGGTTTCGGCTGCCAATTATGTAGCTTTCTTCAAGAACTCTGGCCAAAAAAAATTGTAATTAAAATTGTGTAGGTGCTTAAATGTAGGGCATCTTGTTTTGTATTTCAATTTTAAAAAAAAACTTACATTGTTAAAGTTAAAAATTTGCTAAATTAAATTAGTTATATTGGAATCGATATCAGTAAATCAGAAGTCTGTATTAGAAGCTTGGATTTCTATTGGCCAAACTGACATTCCAAACATTCAGTTATTTGGAATGCGTGTTTCTTGTCATGTTTGTGTTGCCAGTTATGGTTAAGACAGAAGTGCAATCTATTCTCTAGATATTCATAAAACAAGACCTTATTTCTTCTTCTTTCTATTTCACCTATTTCCGTTTTCGTATCTGTCTAGTGCCAAACAGCAACAAACCACAATCGGGTTAAGGATCAGCCCATAAAACCAGAAAATGAAATAATGGCTTTCCTTCCCTCCCCCCCCCACCTCATGCTTGTACCTTCTCATAAAAAAAACTTCTGCAATAAAAATTTCCAGTAATTCGTCTTCATTTTATGATATCAAATTCGATATTTAGTTCGGTTTTGGTTTTTCTGGTAAAGGTTTCACTTACTGATTCAACAAATTATGTTAAAGGTTTATAAATAGAGCATAAGTAAATAATGGAATTTTGACTTTTGAACATTTTAAAAATATGTAAATTTCATTATATTTTTATTATCACAATGCAGGATGGGGAGGAAAGAGGAAAGATATGATTAGACTTCTTTCTGGAATAGTGAGTGGATATTCATTCTAAGAAAAAAAACTTTTGTATTTCATAACATTGGGTGATTGACATTTGCTTCTATCCATTTTATGTAGAATTGCAAAGTTTTTTCAAGGGTAGTGCACAAAACAGTAAACCATAAAATAAAAATACTTTTTACAACACTTACTATAAACATTGTCATAATTCCATTTTTTTTTTATTCTCTTGTTTACATTTTGACATTGAACAGTCTCGAAGTAATCTTTTTATTTTCACAAAATATTAAGCTTGTAATATCTTTTAGTTAAATTATTGTCGCTTCAGCAAGAGGCGAAGGTTAAAAATACTATATAGTGCTTTTAAAAATATTAATAATAGTTCCCATTTATTTTTTACAAGATAGATGCACTGTTTAGATTCTAAATTTTTATCTGGTAGAGTAGTTTTGTGGTCTACTATAGTAGCATGCAAAACAGCTTATAAAGTATCTATTTTATATGTAGGTATATAATATTGTAAAGTGTTTATTTTAAAGTGTTAGAGTTAAAAAGTAGAAAATGTTTTACAAGTACTAATTACAGCCTTAACAGATTGATAGTTAAACATTGAGATACAACTTATCGCCATGGACTAAGCTACAATATTATGTAGTACACAGGGCCGTGCCGAGAATAGTTGGCGCCGGGATGCCAGGTTTAATTTCCCGCCCCAACAGAAATGGCCATAGATATAGTAGAGCTCAGTACACCAGGTAGACCCGAGTTTCAAGCCGCCCCTGAATCCTGGCGCTTGGGTTTAGTGCACCCCTTGCACCCCCTGCTTGGCACGGCCCTGCTGGTAGTACACTTAATGAGATTTCATTGCTTTGCATTTTTGTATTGAGAAATAATAAAATTTATTCTTATACAGTAGCTTTAGTTTATTACTGGTATCATTTGGCTTGACTTTTAAAGAACTTATTTCCCAGCTAGAAAAATCTGTAGAAATTCTGCAGAGTTTATCAAGAATCTGTAGAAAAACTGTAGAATGGGCCAAATTCCTACAGAATTTACTCTCTTAGAAAACTTCAAATTGAATGAATAATAATAAATTTAAAGGTTCGAATTCATCTTTGCAGGAAATAAATGTCTTCAATCTCAATAAAATCTTACTCACTAACTATTATCTGAAACCTTCTAATTGGAAATTTCACTCTATTACAATTGGTTAAAAAAGTGGAATTCAAATGACCTTGAAAACATAACTCAAGATTAAGTCTGAGTTCAGATTTGAATTGTCCATCTTGACATTCTTATGTCTTTTTAATTATTAGTTATTTTAATTGAATTGCATATTAATGTATATTCAATTTTTAAATAATGAAAAAAGATCAGCTTTATATATTGCAATATTTATTAGACATTTCAAATTATCTATTAAAGTGCTAGTAAAATCAATCATATTTATTTGGTCAATATTGCTAAAAAAATATAAGTTCTTTAAAAGTCTAGTCAATGATACCAGTAATAAACTAAAGCTATAAGAAAAAAAGGCATTGCAATAATCATTTTTTGAATTTATGACAGCCAATTGCAGTGGACTTCATTTAATGTACTTATTGGACATTATTTTTTGCTATAATTTGGTTATTTTAAATTCTTGTAATTTTGAACGCATTCATAAAGTTAAATGCATTTGATTATATGTGAATTATCCTAAGTAACTATTTTTGTAACCGCGCAATATTTAGTTAGCTAAACACACTTTTTCTTATTAATGGACAGCTTATTTTAATGATATGTATAATGTTCAGATTTTTAGCATTAAAAATTGCGCATAAGTTTCCAGGGAGTATGTTGCGCTGCCGTGATACGAAAACGATGCACAGCCTTTAATTAATGTAATTACGCTTCTCAAAATTGTGTAATCATTTTGCCAATAACGTGTCAGGGGATGGGGGAGAAGGTGGAGACGGGATCAGGAAGGAAAGGGTGGCGAAGGAGGACTGCCTTTTGAAAATTTGAAATTTAATTACTTAGATGCCACACACACTGCTTTTGATGAATGGACAGTTGACACTGCCAAGTGGCAACATTATTGGTTGAAGGGTATGGGAATTTACAGCCACATCAATTCAATCTACTGTGTGTACTCTATTGTTTTCTTATAGTGTTAAGTCCATGATACTGCGATTGAACAATATTTTATTAAAACGAAAAAAATTTACATGGTCTTAAAGGAGAAATATTTTAATTAAAAAATTCTATTTTGGAAAATTATTAATAAATCACTAATTTAAATGTGGCTTTAAAATTAACTAAGTGGTATTTACTTATTGTAAGAATTTTTAAGAAGAGAATTTAGTTATTTCGAAGTCATTAAGAAATTGGAGTGGTGTAGCCTGAGGGGCGTTTAAATTGAAAAATTAAACAATGGGTAATGAAGTCGAAGCAAGGATACTTGATAAAAATAACGTAAGAAAATCATTAATTTGATTTGTATCGTCTCAATTGACTTCTACACCCAAAAGTTCAACGACTTTAAAGTTTTATTATTTAGGTTAAAAACTATGCATTATTTATTATTTTAAATTTCTTAATATATTTATATTTTTAATTTTATATTTTAATATCGAAAATTGGGGGGAATAATTTAACATTAAACTTTTCAGCGGTTTTGTTCACACCCGACACGTTGCAAGACGAAAATTAAACAGACCAAAACGACCGCAATTTCTACACAAATTTACATATTAAAATTTTTATTTATATTTGAGTAAATAATGAAACTTATCTCATTTTATTCTAAATATTAATCTAAAGATAAAACGGGGTCCATTTCATATAAATAAATAACTCGCAATGTATATTAACAACTAATACGACGATAGCCCAAAAGGGTTAAATTGCACATTTTAAGTTATTTGTTTTTTCTCATGACATGTGGAAATTTAATTTTAAAATATAACAAATTAACGAAAATTTTAAATTATGTTTTACATAAGTTTGGTTATTAATAATTAATTTACTGAAAATTTTTTTTTTTAAATTTTACTTGTGTCGAGAGAGGAAATTGGAAATGGTTTAATGTAATGCGATATGGGAGAGCGAAGTTTATCCCGGCTCAATCAAAAGAGAGAAAATTTCATTTCTCTGAACTTTAGAGGCAGATATATTGAATCGTAGATGAGCAAAAGCATAAAAAGGAATATTTGTGTATTGAACCAAGATATTTTTAGATTTTTTTTATAGTTTTACAGCGAAAGTTTGTTTGTATCAGTTGCAATCGGCTTTAAATTTCAATAGATCTCTTGTAACTTGTAATTAGAACACTTTAAAATTATATCTCGTGTGGCTTAGGTGTATGTGACAAGTTCAAATGATTTGTCGTTTGTAGTTTGATGTTTAATATCGTTTTAAGTTGGCTGCTTAAATCCTGCTTTGGTAGCAATTTACTGTTACTTATTAACGAGGATTAAAATCGTAATTGCGGCTTGTGTTTCGTTAAGATATTTTGTTTGTTCAGTTTGCGAATAATATGATTTAATTTTATATAACTGTCAAGTTTGGATATGTTCTTTCTTTATTGTTTAATTCCTAGTAATTATGATAATTGGGCAGATCTGAGAAAGCGGATTGGAATAATTATATCATTTTCATATTATTGGAGACTTTGTGGAAATAGGTTTTAAATTTTATTTTTATTAATAGAGTATTTATAAGTCTTATAATTCAGTTATGAAGTTTTCCCATATGTGCATAAATACCAAGTTTCTGATATTGGTAATAAAACTTTACAAATGTAAAATTCTGTATCCAATACTGGCCAAACTGTAAAACTTGGGAAATCAAATATGCTTGAGGAATCTTCGCTTGTAGAAGTGTTCTCCAATAGTCCAGAATATTCAATAATCCAATGGTAAGCTGGACTTTTGTTGTACCGCAATTGCCTTATACTTATGACCCCTTAACCCAATCTCATTTAAATTCTAAACTCAGTTAAATTTATGCATTTAACAATACAACATTCTAATTAGTAATTATCTCATTATAAGCTTAACCAATTAAAAACTAAAATTTTGCTTGGCTTTATTGCATCAATAGTATTTCTAATCAGATAGCAATTGTGGGAATCCCTTGCCCGAATATCAACTATCCAAGGGATTTGTAATACAAATAGATTATGGATACTCTGAAGATGTGCTTTTCTTGAGAAGGCAGCAGGGAATATGTAATATTCCAAACCCTTCTAATGCCAAAAAAAGTTGATTTAATCATTGAGAAGCAAATAAACTAAGATTTCATCTTGTTTAGTTTAAATTGGATCAACTTACTGAATTATTATATTGTTCAAACAAATTATTATTAACTTGATTGTTTACTTATGGTATTGAATTTTAAAATTTAAAATCTTGTTATATTGATATAGTTGGATTTAGTCACAAGAGACAATTTTGTTTGCATAACTAATATATGACAAAAGTCTCTCATTCATTTACATCTTTTCAAGCTGTATTTTTTAAAAAATTGATGCAAATGGGAAATGTCAACTCTAATATTAACATCCTTCAATTTTTTCTACGGAATTAAAAGCATATAAATTTGTTGTCACAGCTTAAAAAAAACTTTTTTTTAACTGAACTTTGAAATCGATAAGCTGAACGAAACAAACGAAGCATAATATTGTGTCAATCAAGTTATTGAGCTAGTATAACAAAGTACGTCGTTCCATGCATGACATGGAGATGGGGCAAAAGGACCGAGGTCTTTGTGCGCAAGCGCATGTGGCTTTGATCCCTCGTTCTTCTTTTTGCCGGATCTCCTAATGGAAAAGCTATGTTTGTGCGTGGTTGGAAGAAACCACCACCATCGAATACCACAGTGAAGCTGAGGGTGGGAGATGAAGGGATCAACTGATGGGTCTTTGAATAATGGACACAATTAACATGAGGAATGTGGATTAACGCTCAAAAGGATCACAGTTGTACAGAAGAGAAAAAAACATGCCATTACTCACGAGTTAATTAAAGTTTACTACTGTAAAGAGTAACAATCCCTTTTACTGCTGATATTTACCGAATTAATATTATTAAATGTTTTGGTTATGCATTTATGTAAAGGTTTATTATGTTAAATTAGCAGTTAGTGTGAGGATAGTTGTTTGCTGGTAGGAATTAAGAAAATGCTAAATCCAAAGTTTTTTTAATTACTATTGTTATTGGCAGTGTTTACATTTTGAAATTAATGATCTCGATAAAATTTTAAAATGTTATGAATTTTCACACATTACGGTTCGAGCGAGAAATCTAATGAGTGGCATTCATTCGGAAGGGAATTAAAGCAGATAGTTCTCTCTCTGGATGATTATGTTCACGCGTTAAAGATCTCCCCAGAGTAGGGAAATTTCCAGGAGGTTTGCTTTTTGGTATCGATATTTAGCTACAGTAGCAGAAGTAATGTTGGAGCGATACAAGTGCTGCATTATAGGCAAGATTGCCTATACTGAATCTGATTTAATTATTGTGCCAAACTTTCGCCCCTTTTTATGCATCTTTCAATACGTCACCGGCTTGCGGCAACGGCACCCGACTCTCGGCATTGCTATCGTCAGCGGCGATGCACCCAGTTTTTTCACAGACTTGCTATTACGTCGTCGGAAGCTTACAACGAAGGCACTCGACTTTTATTTTTACGGATAAATAAATAAATTTGGGATAATTTTGTTAAAAAACAATTTCCTTTTATGCAAGATTTATTAAATCGTGGTTTAATTTTTATGAATTTTTTAGCTTAAGAATTAAAAGTTTATCCAATATTTATTAAAAATTCAACTGTGAATCTCAACAGATGTCGCTATTCAATGAAAAAAAAAAACAAGATAAACTGAGAAAAACAGAAAGTTAAAGCACAAATTTCTTCATAAAAACTGCTTCTGTTTGATTATTCAACATTTTACAGAAAATTATCTGTGCTTTTAACTGTACCTTACGCTGGGTGGTGTAAAATAATGAGCGTTTTATATAGATTTCTAAAATCAGAAATCATTTGTATGCAAATTTATTAGCTGTTTATAGGTTAAAACATAGTTCGATCCACGTGAAATAAAATTTGCGTTTGCATTAAAATTCTCACGCAACGTCTAGTGACGGTAAAGACTTAATAATGTTAAGTATTGATATTGCAGCTGAGCTACAGCTTTTCGTTAATTTAATCGTGAAAATTAAAATTCATTAATGATTTTATCATTTAACTCAAACTATTAATCACTTTCATACATAAAAAAAAACGATAGCAACAATAATAAAAACATTGTTTTCGAAATGTCTGGAGCATAATTGCATTTTCCATCCTTTATTTTTGTAGGAATTTAAAAAGAAAAAAAACAAAACACGAGGTGTTTGACCAATTTGCATAATTACTTTAGATATAATTAAGAGTCTTAATGCTGAAAGTTGGCTGGAATAGTTGAGTTACCGCAGATTAAAATCGTAAACAGCGACGTAATATGGGTTGTTGATGCGTTGCAAATTAACCTATAAGCTTTTAAAGCTAATTTCTTCATTGTCTAATCTGCTGGAGATGAAATTTTCCTCGTGTTTATACTTTCAGTTTGTTGAGGGAAAACTGAAAACAAAATATTTTCTTAAATTTGTAAATATATTCTCAAGCTTAAAATAACACTTGATACATTAAACACTGTGAAATTCATTAACATTGATTTATATTACGTTGTAAACAAACTTAAGCGCAAGAAAGAGATTAAATTCCCCAATTCTCTATTGCCTCGTAAGGTGAGTACCACAAGTTAAGTCAACAATACTTAAACAATGCGGGTTAAAATTGTTTGCGTAGCAATATGTCAATTTCAGCAGATGCATTCAATCTTAACAAATAATATGACTTTAGTGTTTTGTGTATCTTTTGTTGACGAAAACCACACTACTAAGAGCAAACTGTGTAAAATTAATGATTCATAATATGCTGAAGACAACAGGAAAACATCAACTGTCTTACGGGCTTCCTTATGTAAAAGTAAGTATTTTATGCATGCAATCGCATCAAAAGCCAGTTACCATCCATAAGCAAAATACAAAGTAATGATGGAAAAACTTTTAAGAGAATTTACCGCCGCCATTTTGAATTTGGTCTTAGCCAATCACACATTTCGACAATTCGACTGATTATACTGACAATACAACAGGCTCTTGTGTTATTACTACTTAGAATTTAATAATGATAAACATTTCACAAAGCTACTTAGCTTAATACCTAAGCCAAATGACATTGACTCTAATTCTGCTTTAAATGTTGAATACACTTTTTGTATCATCAGTTATTAATTATTCAATGAAATATGAATTA
Organism: Henia vesuviana; assembly: GCA_034696185.1. Classification (NCBI taxonomy): domain Eukaryota; kingdom Metazoa; phylum Arthropoda; class Chilopoda; order Geophilomorpha; family Dignathodontidae; genus Henia; species Henia vesuviana. The sequence goes on along the minus strand of JAQFZU010000353.1, from coordinate 3,783 downwards.
ATTAGGTTTTTAACCAAAAATTATAAATATTATTTTTCCAAGTTTTATATCTTCGCCTTGGGTATTAAGAATGTAAATTTACTTTTCTAATTTTTAATGAAATAAAAATGAAAAATGTTGATCTTTTAATTTGTCCCAGTTGGCGGCCTTTACTAATTTCAAAGTTGAATCGCGCCAAACTCTTGGGTGTTGCACTCTATGCCCCCTGCAGTTTTCCCTCTATTTAGTTGCTTACAAATCACAGGGGAGCCATTTTGATTTTTTGAACGGCAGCCAATTTTTCACATTATACAACACGTTAGGTTTGAAAAGCGAAAAAAAAAGAATAATAACCAGCAACAATAGAACAAAAAAAAATTGGCACGGGAATTTGAAGACTGGTCTTACACACAAGGGGGCATTGGTTTCGGTCGAGAAAATTGCTACAATTAAAAAAATATAAAAACGGAAATAAATAAAACATAAGCTTAAACATATTTTTTTTCTAACAATTTGAGTATTTTAAAAAAAAAAAAATAAGGAATAAATATGTTAGCATTAACGAATCATTCTCTTTAAACGAGTGAGAAAGTTGTTTTTCTGGTCGTTTTGGAACAATGCCAATGATAAACTAATGAGTACTTATTCTAAACTCAGTGGGTCATGAGGATGAAGCTGAAATTTCATTTGCTTTGATGTAAATTAATTGCATCATCAGATTACAATGAAGTTTCTCCGTGAACAGACGCGAAGACAAATGCAATTCGCTTTAATTGCGACTAAACCAATCGTTTATCTCTCCCAGAAGACACTATGCTATTGAAATTAAATGTCGAATAATGCAAAAGGTATTTTCAAATATATTAATTTTGTAAGAAAATTAAGGAAAGTATTAGTTAACTTTAGATGTGTTATTGTTTATTATTGCACTGCGGCGCGGTTGGGTTTGAGTGCTACGATAGCGAGTGGTGCCTTATTTCATTTCTCTAAAGATGACAATTGCTCTCTCTGTGTGAAGGCATTTATTGCCACTAAGAATACCAGCAGTCCCTGCGGGCACTTTTAACATTGCTATACTTTGGTTGCAATAGTTAAGACAGTCCTTAACGACGACAACACATTTGAGAAAAATTTAATGAAACGTAAATTGGAACTTGTCATTATATTAAATGAATTAAAATTTGTTTATTTAAAAGTTTTGTGTCAATTAAAAAATTATTTTTGACTTTTGCACAAACATGTACGCGCATGCGCTAATGAATGAAGACTAATAATTGAAATTTGTCGAGTAATTTTGAAACAATAAAAAAAATAGTCCATCATCATAAAAACATGTTATAAAAGTATTTTTAGTTTAATTTCAAAAGATTCTTAACTTAAAATTGGTAATTTCCACGCCATATGCTTTTCCCTCGTTACAATCTGCCTATTCACATTAATGTCTAACTCGTTGAGCACAAATGGCCCATGAACAACCAAACCCAAATAACAAATCCAAAAAAAAAATAATATAATAATAAAATTGGCACATAATAAGTTAATAATTGATGTAAAATGAGTACTTCGTGACCCGATCGCATATAATTGATTAGAATTTTACCTGTGACTCATCGCATGAGTCATTTGTTTATAGTTGCCTTAGCGATCCCAGTATCGAAGGGTGGAGTTGAATTGGAGTTTTTTAAAAAAGAAAAAACAATTTGTTTGATAGGGAAATGGTTTTGTGCTACAGCTGCTACGAGTTTTTAGTGTTTTATTTTTTTCTTTTCTCTCTCTCAATTCGAATACCGTTCGTCGGGGGCTTTAAAAGTGTGGCGAGTGAATATTTTGTTCATTTGCCGTCTAAGTGGAATTAGCCCCATATCTCAAGTTGCAAGCCATTTAACAAAGATTCAATCACGCACAAAATGCGCGCCAAAATTGCTCGCAGAGCCCGTTCTCCGCTTCACCCTGCAATCTTTTCACTTCTACTATAAACCCCCTTTTCTACCATCACCTTGCAATCAAAACCCTCGCTACAACGAAATTAAAATTTAAATATTTGAATTTAATTTTTTTTTAATTTTTCTTAAAAAAATATGAATTAATTTTGGGTAATTTTCACTTTAAATTGGGTTAAATAATTTTTAAAGGTAAATATCAGTGGTGGATGTTATCGAGTGATTATTCAGATTATACGAGATGATTTAGGAGCGTCATTTGGTTAATTTGTAATAAATGCACATACTATTACGCACGTATTATAGGCATATATATCAGTAAGTTAAATCCAAATAGCAAATCGATTTAACCGATATTGCCCCAACTGAAGCACACATTTTATGGAGATGGATATTTTATGGAAATAGCAACAAATCGATTAATTTATTCAGTCATATTTTGGTAAGATTTTTCCCTCCGATTTAAAAAAAAAAATTTTAACGAAAAAAAATATTTATAAATAATTGGATTTTTATTATTCTAATGCCAGTATCGATTTTTCCAATGCGTGCATTGACCTATAATTTATTTTATTTACATTTTATTACATTAAATATACACATTTCCATGTCACGGAAACTTAATTTGAAAATTTTCTTTTATAGCTTCGAAACTAATAATAAAATCGAATTAACACGTTTAATTTGGCACTAAATTCAATTTTAATTTTATTTTGTTAATTTTATCATTTAAATAAAATTTAGAAAAATTAAAAATTGTGATTAAAACAAATGTTTTTTTTTTAAAAAAAAACCTCCAAGTGAAGGTTGGAAAAGGTTCATTCTTCTTCCCCACGAGTTAATGGCATATTTTATTGTAACGAGGTCTTTTTTGGTGGTACCTGCAATTTCTTGTCGTGCCGTCGGGGGGGAGGAAATTGGATGGTGTCCCGACCTGGCAATCGTAAAATTCCAGTGGCAAAGTTTTCTCATTTTGACTGCTTGGCTCGTGCATTCACTCGACGTTCGTTTCGTTGCTTCAATTCGTTCGTCGGTTGCATTTCTCTCGCTCTGCCCCACCAGACACCTCGCCTCATCCATCAACTTGCGAGCTGGCATTTAGACGCCATCTTTAATGGACGAGTAGTGTAAACAGAGGCACCCGTGATGAGTTGCGACCAAATCCACACGCTAGAGACCGCTCATTCCAATGAAATAAAAATCATTGATTGCTAACTTAAACTCATTTATTTGCATTTAAAGCTCGCGCATTTATTTTAGTTTTCAATTTACCTAAAAATCATTTACTTTCTCACTTCCTTTCCCCAGCATCTCTCTTTTAGATATGTATCTAAATGAGGCGCTTCATTCTCCAGTCTCTCGTTACCGTAATTTTTTTTTTTTCTTAAAAACTCTTTTTACCTATTTTTTCAACGCATTTTCCTCCCATGAGAAAAATTTTTGGTTAGACAAAAGAAACGTTAGACGCAAAAAGAAAAAGAAAATCGATTTTTGAGTCTAGACTCAGGACGATGACGCAGTTAACTCAAAGATGTAAAGATATGGATGTGTTTATTTATTTTCTCTTTTAATAACCTCATAAAAAATGTATTAATATAAAATTAAGGTTTTTAATAATATTGAGGAAGATGTTTTTAGACTTGTTTATTGGTTAATTCAATTGAAGATACAAAAAAAGTTTGAAATATTTAGTAGTTCTATGGGGTGAGTGGGAAGACGTGGGAACGAATTAGAATTTTTACTCTTAGGAAATAAGAAAATTCAAGAAAAAAAATTTTTTTTTTTTGGTCGTGCTTTGAAATGAAGTTTTAGTTGAATAAATTTCCAGTTTGTTCATTTTATTGTGAACTCCGAATGTATATGT
>JAQFZU010000352.1:0-30042 GCA_034696185.1 Henia vesuviana | reverse complement strand
CTTCTTTGCAGAAATAAACTGTGCACAATGCTGTGCATGATAGTGCAGAAAACGTGTCAAATATTTTCTGCCCAAAAGTTTTGTCACACATTGTGCATAATTCTACATGACTTTTTCAATTGGGTTTGTTGTATTTCTCAATTTTGATATTGCCCATTGAACATATGTATTCAATTAGTGTTTTATAAAGACCTTCAAAGGAACTGACACTAGTGTGACCATCTGGTTTTGGGACAAACAAATTAATTGACCCTGAACCAAACCCTATATAAATGCTATAATACTTTGTAACATTTCTTTTTGCCTTTCTTCAATCTACAATTCATGTTTGTTACTTGTTGAATCCAAACAAGCATAAAATCTGGATACCATTAATGATTCTTATTTCATTTGAAAGTATTTCCCAGAAAATTAAAATCATATTTTTATAATACTAAAAAATAGAACTCAGATTTTATCTGATTCATTGTCACTGAAATTACAGAGGGCGTGAGTCTCGCCGCTTTGCGGCCGTAATATAAAATAAATTACTATTTTCAATTGCATGAAACTATCTATGCTAATTTGAGTTGGCCTTGGTATACCTTTATTATAAGCGGTCTTGATCGGACTCATAGTCACAAACAAAATGTCTGATTTCGAAAGATTCGATCAACGTAAAGGAAAATCTAATTATGATGACAGTGAAGATATAGACGATTTTACTTTCTTAAACCATCCGAAGCATGGTGATTCGGGCTACTTATTAGGTGGAGATAATTACAGATCGAATCAACATTCCAACAGCAGACAATTGCAAATATCTGATGAAGTACGTCGCATCGAAGAACGAACAATTCAAAGTTCCGAGAGGTCAATTGGACTTTTATATGATTCTGAGAATATGGGAGTGGCTGCTGCAGAAGTAAAATAAATTGTAAAACAATTGATGAATTAATGGCCATTAAACATTTAAAATTACAGGAATTAATTCGCCAACGCGAGCAGTTACAAAATGCCGAAATTAAATTGGACGACACTAACCGTACATTGCGTACGACGCAAAAACATATCAATTCCATTAAAGTGTGTATTTTTAAATGCAATTATTTTTTTATTATGTAAATTTAATTCTTTTGTTATAGAGTGTATTTGGAGGCATCAAGAATTATTTTTCGAAAACACCCAATCAGCCGAAATTGGGACCCTCGAATGTATCACCTCCAGCGCCCAGAAGTAGCAAATTGGAATCAGTAATGGACAATTCGAAAAATGAATGTTCTGCAAAGAATTTTTCTCATCCCAGTAATGTTATAACACTTTTTACTAGTTTAATCATAGTTTTACTATTTCATATTATCTAGATTTTTAGTATTGTTTGTTAAGAAATTTCTGAAACTGCTTAATATTAATGGGTTTGACCATACCTTTATAACATGTCTATTTCTAAATGTATATTTCACACAGTTCATTATATTATTAATGACTTATTTTGAGGTATATTTTAATTGTTATGAAACCCCTTTATTTTACATATATATTTTAAAGCAATTTACAAAATTTTACAATTTATTAGTATTTTTCTAAATTTAATTTTATAGTTTCATAAGAAATTTACTTTCGTAATCATAGCTACTGTCATAGCTATTTAAACTAAAGATTAATGTTACAAATAAATTAGGTTGCAGGTGGTGCATAACAATCACTTGTAGTTCTGTCATGATGTAGGCTAAAGTTTCGTTGTATCCAAACCAAAGGCAAACTTGAAAAATAACTTCACTTTTATTATTTTAAAATTTATTATTTATTTAACTTTTTAAAATCATAATAACGTCCAACTAGCTGCAGGTGAACTAAAACCGATTCGTGTTCTCTTTTACTTTACATACTTAATTACGTTTATAATTATAGTTTAATTCTGAACTAATAATAATAATTTTTTAATATTTTATTTACTAAAATAGTATCATTTATTTTAAATCTCAGATCTTCGTAGTCGTGGGTTAGATTCTCCAGAAGGTGATGATGACTACGAAACCACGAATGATCGTGAGTTTCTACACGCGCCAAATTCTAAAACGAAATTTCGAAATTCATCACCATCACGTTATCAAGACTTTCAGTCAAGGATTGATAAAAATCTCGGTAAGTAAGATAAGATATTAAACCGTTTGAATTTTAATAAATTGTTTTTTCTGTTTCAGGTGAAATGTCATCTGGTATAAGTAGATTGAAAGGTCTTGCTAGTGAACTAGGAAATGAGATCGATGACCAAAATGTTTTAATTGACCGAGTTGGTGATAAAGTTGATAAGGCAAACATTGGCATTGAAAAACAAAATAAGGAGATGAGACAAATTTTGAAATGATCTATTTAAAGGCATTATTATATTGTAATATGTGAAGGTAAACTATTGAAGTTTCAATCAAGCTAATCTAAAAGACAGTTTCACTCAACTTATATTGGAAATTAATAAAATTAATTCACTGACTTGTGAATTACATAAAATGAATAATTCGATCCCTGCAATATCCACATTTTGAAACGTCATCTAAACTGGATTGCAATTGCGCCTCAATATCAACATTTAAAGTAGTAAACTGCAGACATGAAAATTGCAACTACAGAGATATTGTTTGTCCTAATATGGGCGGGTGTTTGGGATACAAGGGCGTAAATTGTAAGGGACTTTTTAAAACCTTCTAAATTTGTTATGCAAGGTCTATAATAATTCAGTATTCTGTGATTATTTCTGTTGTTTTCTAGAATAGGTTATATTTCACGTTATATCATGTTTTCTGATTTTTGTTCAAAGTCAGTGGTTGATTTAATTGTTTGATGCTATTAATGTTCTGCTTTGCACTCGACTGTTGGTCCTGCAGCCTGGTTCTACATTGCCAGCTGTCAGATTTTTTTGGCTGTTATTTTCGTAACAGGTGGCACTGCATTGTTGGTACATAGTTTGTTTATTAGTTGTTTATTTGAACTTGGCCTGTTTCTACTACTATGACTTAAAACATCGAAGCCAGGGGCTCTTCTTGGGGATTTTTACATTCTGAGGGTCTTTAATGTGCGACCGATAATCTTCCAAACATGTGACCAACAGCTTAAAGTCTTTTTGAAAATCTGCCATTCATGTGTTTCCTTCAACCTAAACACACTGCTACTTCTGACTGGGATTTGAACCTGGATTTATTAAATCCAGATTTGAACCATTTTAGGCAATTGCCACTGGCTCTTTCGATACGTGAATAATATTCTATTTCTGGTCAGAGTGGGAAAATGCTTGTTTGAGCATTGAAACAAGATAGGAAGTGTGAAATGATTCTCGACCTTCAAAGGCTCAACTAGAGAACAGCTTTTTTTTTCTGCGATCTTTTTATTTTGTGGTTTCTATTTCGTGCTGGAATAACTTGACTTGATTTGAAATGGAATTTAAAAGTGAATTGATTTACTTATTAACTCAAGATTATTTTTGCATCTGAAATTGAACTGTGAATCTCTTCTTTGATTGAATTATGAATTGAGATTGACAACTCAGTTTGAAAAATCAATTTCAAAGATGTTTTTACAAGAAAGTATTATAGGTAAGGTTTATCTCACTTTATTATGTTTGTTCTGCAAAATAATTCTTATTCAGTGGCATTTGAGCACTAGAGATATGCTACTGAACAAAAGGAAATAAGAGATGAGAAATTTCAAATTTAGAAATACAGTTAAAACTTCAAGATTAATATTTGTTGCAGTAGAATATGGTAGACTTGTCAATAAGGGAAAATCCTGTGTTAGATATTTTGAAATGGAAAAATGTTTTTGACTGATTTATACTTGGCAAATAAAATCAATTTTGAAGTTAAATGCAGCAATGTTTTTTTATTTTATTTCATGCATGAATAGAATTGTATGAAGGTGATTAAGAAATTAGAATTTAACTCAAAATGTGAATTGAAATGTGAATTTCTCTTTCTGATGAATTATTGCAATACTCGGAATTGCTATGAGTTTATTGTTTCATCTTTAGCACTTTTCTGCAGTTTTGTTGGATTCTTTACAAGTTTATAGTCTATTGTTTTAATATTGTTTTTAGGAATAAAATGCTTTTTATATAAGCAAACTGTTTATTTCTTTCTTTAGCTAAAAATAAATGATATACGGTCATTGAAAAGAATACTTTCTTTATCTGGTCCATGTCTGATCAGCTGCTGGTTAGAAAATGAGTATTTCTCAGGCTACTCGTTAGATGGTGCAAAACTACACTTTTTGTGATGACTCTGCAAAACTGGATGTAATATCATATCCTGGTTTATATTAATTTGTGTCATAACAGCATGCAAGTCAAAATTTTTGTTATATATATCATTCATAAATTTAAATAGAACCATATTAAGACCACAATAAAATTCTAATATTTTCAAATTTTTGTTTAAAAAAAAAACATAAAAATCTCATAACTTTTATTATTTTTTTACTTGTTTTTCCCTGAGTCATTGTAGCTGCTGGCAACATTTTAAAACTATTAGCACCACCACCTCCAAATACAATTTCTGCTGTCATACTCTGCTTCTAAAGTGTTTTGCAATTCCTTGTTGACCATCACTACATTTGCAAGAAATAGCAAGGGTTTCTTTTTTGGGTTTGTTAAATTTATATCCTTTTTTATTTAAACTATTTATTTGTGTGCAATTGCACACAAATATTTCTTTTACTCTTACTGATATTTTTTTATGTTGCTTTGTGCTTTGAGTGACATTTTCATTAATTCAATATTTTTAATGCTGTTTTGTGGGTAACTTTTTATTGTTTTTGATGTGTCAATCATTTTAAGCTTCAATCACACACTTGAAACTTCTGTGAGCACAATTTGTGTTTGTTTTTTTTTTTCTAGGTTTGTTCACTGACATTTGCCATATTTAAGTGATCAAATCTGACATTTCATCTGCACAAATGAAATGTTTTTGAAAATGACTTAACAAGCATTATAAAAAAGTGAGAAATATTGTAACATGTTTTTGTTTTTAATATTAATTGTTTATTTTCATTTTTTGATGAAATGGTTACTTTTTTCAATAATGTTTAAAATCAGTTTGAATTTCTTTCTTCCTTATTAAGTTGCTTATGTGCTTGTTTCTTTAATAATGCCTCTTTTTTTGCTGTAAGGACAGTTTGGAATGTTTTGTTCTATATTTGAGTCCTCACAAAATTATTAATAACATTGTGAGACCTGTTCATTCTAGCTGTTATTTACCCATTAAATATGTAAATTCTTTCTATGCAATAATTGGATGGGAAAACTCCCAAGCTCTAGCCTCCTCGTGGCACTTCCTGGAAGTTTACCATCAAGGATCTCCTTAGTGGTGAAACCAATAGGGCCTTCTGGTTACCTTTTTCCTCCTCTTTCCTAATTCTTCATCTTTCCATCCCTTTCCTTGCCAAAGATGGGCTCTGGGTCCCGGTCGTTCTTTTCTATTTAGGGTTTTGTTCTTCTTAGCTTGGGAGAAATGACAGGAGACGAGTTTATTTGCGCCAGTATGCTAGCATGCCAGGCTCACAAATGGCGAGTAGAAGGGCGAAAGTAATAGGCTGGAGCCTTTGGAGTCCTGTTCTTGCCCATGAAGTCAGCTTTTCTCACTTCTCCTTTCTTGGAAACGGTAGTGAAGCTGTCCTTCCTCTTACACAAAGCTTGAGGCACTGGATCACCATACATCCCAACTATAGTTATGTTGCATCTTCATTTCATCCTTTGAGGTTATCAAAATTTTTTATTATTTGTTTTTTTTGGTTGTGCCTATGGTGTTTTCATACCACATGGCATTGACTGGTTGTCTCTTTGCTTCCCATCTTGGCTCTACTTGGTTATAATTTGATAGTGTAATTTTAGGTCTGTGTAAAATATTGGATTTGTGTTTTGATTGTCTTGTGCTACGTTTTGTGCAGATTATGGTCATTTATAGCCTTCGTTGCCGTTGGCAACCTTAAATTTTATACACTCACTCACACCTTGCAATAATCTGCCTTTTGTGCATGCCCTTGGTAGTCTATGAGTAACTTCATGTTCAAATTAGCATCATACAATGTTTACTTCTTGCAATTAATGTCTCCTTATGTCACTTTGGCTAGCACAAATTTACAGAAAGGTGAGGTTGACCATAAATGTATGCAACAGCATCAAGTCAATTTTCTAGAATCAAGTCAATATATATCTAAATACATTTAAGTTTTACTTACAAAATGTAATATTATATTATTAGTTATTGTTTCAAATAAATATTTTGTTATTTTTATTATTAAGATTAACAAGAACTATCAATGCTACCTGGATCTATATTTATGCAACCAGTCTGATAATTGTAAGTGGTGCATCACGAGTATAAAAATTAACTATACTAGTGTTTAATTTTTACTTTAATTAAAGTGCAACTGCTGATAACTGATAATTCAAATAGATATGTATTTATTTATTGTTTTTGAATACAAATCAGGTTGTCATTGTTTATGTTGTTAAAAAATATATTTACAAATAAGCCAAGAGCAGATATGATGTCACACAAGTCAATAGGTGCATTCAATCTTATAAACAAAAACCATTTTTGTCATTTATTCCGTTTCTGGAAGTTGTAATTTGATGCATTTTTAGTCATATTTTCAACAATCGGTATCTCGAAAACCCGATTGTGATAAAGAAACTTTTTGTCATTTATCGACTTGATTATTATGTTTTTCAAAGCGGCCATTTGCAATTCCGATAGATCGACGTTTGCAGAGCAGCGGGAATCGAAATAAGTTGGATTTTTAACAGGTTTTTTGGCCTCTGATTCTCTAAGGCAGATACAGACTAGTTTAACAACAAAAATATAAGTTTTTAATTAACTTTAACAATTGCAATAGTAACAATAATGTGTTGCTCATGGCAACCATCACTGACATCAATCTGATCATGTGCAAGCAATTGTTCAAATCAATTTTTCCATCACATGTTCAGGTGCATTCATTGTTAGAAACAGTTTATCTCGTTTTCAGATAAACCGTTTAAATTTTCGTTTATAAGATTGAATGCGCCTATTAAGTATATGGATTGATGTAAATCTATATTTAAAAAATATTTATATTTAAATTAAATATCGTTGTTCACTGTTTTGCCATAAAAAGCAGTGAAATAGTAGAGGCTACAGTAACAATAATATTGCTGATTAAAAAGCAAGGAGAACACAGGATCTATGTCATTTTAGTAATCTATTCCAACAACTTACAAATGTGTTGTCATTGCTTTATCAGTTTTTTTTTATAAGCTATACATGTACAGTGTTTTCATACTGAGGTTTGATTACCTTTTAAAAGCACATTTAGATTTACTTAATGTTTCACCCAGTAAACAGTGAAAACCTTTTTGGCATAAATTTCGGCATCTTTTTTATGAAATCACCACATGACCTTTTTGATTTAGCTGTTCTTTGAGTAATAGCCTTGCTTTTATTATTTGACTTATCGGTTTTTTTTCTTCTTTCTCAAGTTAGTTGACAAATCTAACAGTAACTGTCTTATGATTAATGATGTTGTTCTTTTCAAGTGTCTTTCAAATTTCTTTCACACTGACTCAGTTAAAAGTCTGTTATCTTCTGCTGTTCACTCAAGGTTGCATTTGTCTTGTTCAATTGCATTTCAGCAAAACTTTGCTCTTTTTTGTCAGTATAGATTATTTAGGTTTTTTTAATGAGAGTCAAAGCAAGAAATGGATTGTTGCAACTTGTAATTGGCTTTCTTTTATTTTTCATTTTAACTTTTTAATCTCAAATATAATTCAGAGCAAAACAGAAGCATTTAGAAGCAATTCCATGGGGTCACAAACTCTGCTGTATTTCTTCCCAGGAAAAGGGATGAGGTTTTTTCCTGAGAATTTCCAGATTTAAAAAAAGAAGAAAAATGCTAATTAGTCCAAAGCAGTTTCAAGGTCATTGCTATCATTAATTAATAAATGTTGCAAACGTTTAGACTGTTTCAATCACTTACAAGGGTAATCATTTGAGAATTGTTTTTACAAATTTTAGTGTAATTAAATAAATGAGCCATGGATCATGACTTTATAGTTATTTTCATAAAAAGTACTTTCACACTGAATTCGCATTACTTAATTCTTCCTAGAACTTTTCTAAACTTTTCATTTGTCATGGATTCTAATTATAATTCCAAATTTCAGAGTAATGGTTTTAGTATTTATATAAAGTAAATTCATAAATACATGAGTCATGGATGCATGCATTAAAATTGACTAATGACTAGTAATCATTAGTTTATAAAAATTATTTAGTTTACAAACTGTTGGAGCAACTTGTTTTTCTTCTAGAAATAGGGAGAAAATTTAAGCTGGGGTCTCTGGGGAACCCTAAATTGTGAGCCTTGGCTTTTAACTTAGTTAACCCATGGCTAAAATTACTCTACTAAATCTCAAACACATGACTAATTTATAAAAATAAACACATGAGACAATGTGACTTCATGAATTTCTGATCATAGTCAGCCAAACATGTAGGCATTCCTATGTACATGGTGGGTTTTTCCCCAGCTGGGTTATTTAACATGCATTTCTGATGCAGTGGGGTGAAACCCTACCTATGGAATACTCGAGGGGCTCTTAAAGTGGAATGATTGGAATATGGGTCGGGATTGTTTACAGTTTCTTTTGAGAAACTTGCAACTCTGGTTTGTACTTCGCAGAACAAATAATCCATCTCAGCCAAGAAACTCTCGATGACAACTTAGAAACAAGTAAATCTTTTATCAATTACAGCTAAACAGCAAATAGGCCTAATTTCTTCTCTATATATATATGGAGAAAATAATGTTTTTTTTAATGCAAGTAAGAGCATGAACTGCCCTTATGGTTGACTTTTAGAACAATTATCACAGTTAATAAAGCTTGAAAATCTCTCGTGACTTCAACATCACATTTCGAGCAGATGTCAGTGCCCCGTGATGCAATGACTCAACCCTGTATAATATATTACGTCGAATGACGGATTTCATTGTCAAATTACCAATTTTTTGTTTCCAACTTTCTAGGCCATTTTGTCCAAACAAAATCCCAATTGACCCACTCGCAATCTTGATCACGAATTATCCCTTGAGCTATTTGGGGTGACTCATATATGGGTCACTATCAATAGGATTCTTGTCTGCCTATGTGAACCGGATCTACCTGTCGTCAATCTTATTCTCAATTCACTTCAAACCTTTAAATAAATAAAAATGCGGTAAAACAAGTTCTGCCGTATTTCGATTGTCAGCCAATTAAAACCGCCTATTTATAATGTGATAAAAAAAATAATAAAATTATTCACATTTTGTAATGGATGAACTGCTTGGCCCTCCCTCTGGAGGCGAATTATTTAATCCAATAGGTGTACGTTAAAACATGCCCTAAGGATAGGGCTAGCTGACCTCACTCTTCGTTAGTTCCGTTCGGCTTCAGAGGACGTTTAGTTCGTTTCGTTTCCTGTGCAAGTTACTGAGCATTTATTTCTTAAAATTTCTCAAAATGATAGGAATTCGAAGTTTATTGGAAGTGACGTAATTGATCGAGTTAACAGCTATTATATTAACAATTCCAGGAAATTTGTAAATCAAAGGTAAGATGACTCAATATGTTTATTCAATGCTTTGGTATTTTTTTTACAATGTTGTACTTGATGTAGTTTTAAGTTGGTTTATTATCAGTTAAAATTAGCTTTGAGTATCTTATAAAACTGTTGCAATGAAAAATGTAATATCTATAAAAGGCTATGGCAAACAAGGGCTTATTATTAGAGGTCATTATCCTCAAGACGTGCTGACCGATGTAAATATCCTTATAATATTTTTTTTTTCTTTTACTTTGATCAAATCAATCGAACTTGTTAAAATTTTAAAAATTTTAAAAATTTAATTTAATCAAATTTGAAAAATTGCGAAATTTTACTTCGTAATAAATTATAATTTACTGAATTTTTATTTTAATTTAGAACTTTGGAATTTTTGCAATTCAGATATAATTAAATAGATAAAATTATTTAAATAAAATTTTTTCGTTTGCAGATTATTTGATCCCAGCAAAGATGTCGCAATTTATCATTTTGCTATTCATTCATTTATTCCTCGTGCGGGCGCTCGATGACCATCAAATAGTGTTTCCCGGCAGTAACAACGGCCCAACCGACCCCCCACCAGGCCCCTGCCACCCCCACGATTCGTGCCGAACTCGTGTAAACAGCCGCGATGCCATCACCGCACTGGATCAACGTTCGTGCCAATGCGACGACTTATGCAACGAACACGGCGACTGCTGCACCGATGCTCCATTATACGACCCCAACTCTGCATCGAGAGCGCGCACCATGTGGCAATGCACCGATTTAAGGAACTACTTCGGCATCTTCCTCAAAGTCGCTTGCCCAACCCATTGGCGTGACGACCAAGTGCGTGCAGCCTGCGAGTCGCAACCCACCGAGCGTGATCCAATGAGCAAATTACCCGTAACCAGTCGAGCGACACATTTGACTTACAAAAACATGCATTGCGCAGCGTGTAACGAAGACATCGATTCGCTTATTTATTGGATCCCTCATTTAGAATGCGGCGATCGAGCACTCAATTTCTCGTTCGGACATCGAAGTTTTTGGGATCTCATTCAATACAATTCGACTTTAAATTCGTGGGGTTTTTCGGTGAAGAATAAATCATTTATATCTTGTACAATCGATCCCCAAATGCCCCAGATGGTCGAAGATTTAGTTCGACGTTGTATCCCATTCATCAAAGATTGTAAACCGGAATGGACTAATGACTCGATACGTCGTAAATGTCATTCTTACACTTTGTATATGTTCGAGGGCGACGTTGCGTATCGTAATCTCGAATGCGGCCAATGTAATCACGTCGATCGACAACTCAGTTGTAAACGTGTGGCGCCAAGATTCAGAAGTAGTAAATTCAATACTAATATTTTCACAATGTTATTCGACGTCAATCAACTCACTGGTGATATCGTGGGTGCGATTAAACGTTGCGAAGAAACCGAAATTTACGATCCGTTCACGAGACGATGTCGTAATGTCGTTTGCTCCAAACCAGAAGAAACGTTTCGCGAAGGTCGATGCATTTCCGATTTCGAAGATTCAACTCAAGAATTATCGACCCCAGTGATCGAGGCTGATATCGTCGTATTTCCTATAGATGATGAAATATTTTCAGATGAAAGTGAAGTAATGTCTACTGAGATTACTGATAATGACGTTTATTCATCGACCTTGGAAAATAATATCGATAGTAATAACAATAGCGAGAATGATGTCATGTTATCGTTCGGTGGCGATGTTATTCAATCCGAGAATAATAATACGACACCCAATGATCTGGATTGCCAGAAATTTGCATACAATCAAAGCGATTTTACTGAATTGGAGAATGGAAGTGTTTATTTAAAAGTTTATAATCGAGTCGTAGCACCCAAAGACTTTGAACGTGATAATAATAAACTTTATATATGCATCAAGACCGTTTTGGGTGATGAATTCAGCAATTACTCGCATAAATTTTCAGCTTATTTGTCCATTGTTTCTGTTATTGGGTTGGGTTTGTCCATTCTTTGTCTCGTTATTCATTTAATTTGTTTTATTTTCGTGCCCGATTTGCGTAATTTATCCGGTAAGAATTTGGCGAGTTTGTGCGTATCGCTGTTGTTGGCGTATTCGATGTTTATCGTTTCGCAGTTTAATTCCATATCTCGTGCCGTTTGTACGGTTGTCGGTGTCGTTATGTTTTTTGGATTTTTAGCTTCGTTTTTCTGGATGAATGCAATGGCTTACGATGTGTGGCGCGCGCTGCGACAAGCTACGGCCGAATTGAGAGTTACGTCGGGTCAACAGTGGCGAAGGTTCGTCGTTTATTCTTCGTATTCGTGGCTGAGTCCTGCATTTATCGTTGCTATTTCGGTAGTAGTTGAAAATATTAAATCGATTCCTAAGGATTACCAACCCGGATTCGGTTTAGTGTTGTGTTGGTTTAGTCATCGACGTGCTCTCTTATTGTTTTTTGTCATTCCGGTCGTAACCGTCATTCTTATTAACGTTGTTCTTTTCTCTTTAAGTGCTTATATGATTTTAGCAACGACGAGAAATGCGCCGAAATTACACGCGAATAAACCACAACGGAATTTTAGATTGTATTTACGATTAGCTTTGCTAATGGGACTCACGTGGTTAATGGGAATAATCGCTGCTTTATCGGATATTGAGCCATTGTGGTATATTTTTGTTACTTTGAATACTCTTCAAGGACTTTTTATTTTCTTTGCATTCACTTGTACGAAAAAAGTGATGTCAGGTTTTTACGCCAGATTGACAGGACATGGTACGATTGGTCGCAAGTTCACGTTTAATAACTCAAACTCGACGTCTCGTGTCACTAATAAATCGGGACTTGAACCGAAGGACTCGCACTCGTCTAATACGTCGAGAACGAGTTTGACTCAGACTTACAGTGGTGGAAGTACCGAACACACACTTTACTGAAAATAACAATACTCGATTTTTATATTATATGTTTTTTTAGATTGTAATTTTTTTTGATAAAATTTTTGCTTTGATTCAAATGTTTAAATATGAACTCGAACTTATTTCCGTGTAATATATTTGGGTTTAGTTTAAAGGAAGTAAAAAAAATTAGGTTTATACTGTTTTTAGTGTTTACCTTTTAATATCCTTGGCCATGATCATACGCATCATGAAATTACTCAAGGTCATTGACCTTTTACGAAAACATTTTAGTAAATAAATTCATATTTTTCTAAATAATAGTCATCAAATCGATTGTAATATTTGTGTTGTATTCATACATTGTTATAAATTTTTTTTAAATAATATAGGAATGAAAGTGAATGGATGGTATTTTAGCAGTTAATTTAGTCAATTGTGAAATTTAATTTCGCGAAAAATTCTAAATGTTCTTTGATAATTTCTTATTCACATGGAAGGATTTTATGATTGTTTTTCTTGAGAATTCATTATATTCCGTTAATACTCTGAAAAATATTTCCAAGCACAGCTTAGAAACAACTCATTCCCATCAAAATGGTGGGGATGAGGGAAAAGTTTTTGACATTTTTACAAAATCATCAAAAATGCCCATCGAAGCTCTTCCTCTACCAATGTTCCATTACTTAATGTTCCGCGAAAAGAGTGTGATATGGTCGCATTTTCTCAACGATCTGCCATTGACAGCACCCGAATACCGAGCAACGAGATCTTTACCACAGCTTAGCGAGGTAATTGATAATTAATAATACTTTAACTAATTAATTAAACCCGTTAAATTTTTCAGGCGAGTACAAAATGGGATACTTCTTCGATGTCGTGGAAAGAACGGAAATTGCAATTAACTAAAAGAGCTCAAATTGAAAATCATATTAACAACAGATCTATGATAGAAGAACCCTTCGATCCATTATATCCGTATAACGTTGAAGGTTTGAAATTTATATAAAAAGATATTAAATAAATTAATAATTTTTTTATTATTTAGCTTTGCTCGTAGATAGTACATCGATCGAAGAAGCAACAAATGCTTATAAGAATTTCTCGAGACGTTTATTGGATAAAATATCATCGAGTTCGAAGATATCGACTAAAGCGAAACAGAAACCTATGAAAGTTCGTCGTTTCACTGGTGATATTGTTATCGTATTCCTATACTTTATTATATTTTTAATTTTGTGTAGGATGAGTATCTTTGTTTTTCTTGTTGCTCTTAATACCAGATTATAATTCAATTTATAAATCAGCTTTGTGTAAAGTATAAAAGAGATTGAATGTTTTTTTTATTAAAGAAATCTTCTTTGTAATAATTCTCAAACACCATTAGCAAATAGCCATGTTAATTACCTACAGTAAATTGTTTTAAACATTAAACATCAATCGCGAGTTGTCATCGAACAGAACAAAACACTTTCGCTAGATGGCATTAGTGTGCTGTGACATTACAAGGGATAATACGGTAGCTCACAGAAGACAACAACGCACAGAATATCATAATTCAATATTAAAGATTATCAATTATTAAATTCAGACCAAACAAAAAATTTTATAATTGTCAAATTAGATTCACAAACTGCCTCACGGCAAAACTTAATTTTTTAATTTATAACATCAAAAGCTCTAATCAAACTTTTAATCGACTGCAAAGTTTGTTGCCATAAATCAAAGAGTGAGAAATAATTAATTATTAATTTTGCAGCATCTTCAGGTCATTCCCCAATCATTGAGAAAAGGAATAGATGTGATTATCCCCACTTTATTAATAATAGCTGAATAAAAAGAGTTCAAATTACAAGCATAATAATAAATTTGTAACAGTTAATACATGTGGTTAGACCCTGCTCAATACCTTCGTGCTATTGAAAAGCCAATTTACCTCGGGACCCGACAGGGGATGACAATAAGATGCGGTATCGCGCATGGGCTAGACGCTATTCAAATAATTATAACCATAAACAATGAAATGGAGGAATACAAAGCAATAAAATTATCGCCATAAAATGTTTTAAAATTTAATATGAGAA
Source organism: Henia vesuviana (assembly GCA_034696185.1). Classification (NCBI taxonomy): domain Eukaryota; kingdom Metazoa; phylum Arthropoda; class Chilopoda; order Geophilomorpha; family Dignathodontidae; genus Henia; species Henia vesuviana. The sequence goes on along the minus strand of JAQFZU010000352.1, from coordinate 15,479 downwards.
TTATTATTTCCCTCATTTTATTACTAAATTTATTCACTGTCAGCAGTCTCCAAGAGGTAATCGCCGATGTCACTTTGGATTGTAAAATATTAGTACCAGTTCAAAAATCATTAACTGACGCATGGGTTAAATTAATGGAAGAAGCCTACAGAAAATACATGTTGTTTGTTGATAAATTAAATGCAAATTTACAAGCTTTGTCTTTGCAAAAAGTCGGTGAATTTCAAGTAAATTGTAATCAGTGTTTTGATTCAGTTAAAGGGAAAACAGTGACAAAAATGGTCGAGTTGGAATTAACGGTTAAATTTATATATAAATAAATTTTGTATTTTTAATTTATTAATTTTTTTTATTTTTAATTTTAGATGAAAGCGATCGACGAACATTTAAAGAAATCAATCGCTTCTGGTATTTGTGCAGTTGGAGAATTGGCGAATGTAAAACAAAAAACTCTTTACCAAATTTTAATACAAATAATCGAGAAATTGGACGCAGCCTCTCGCATAACACACACTTTCTTGAAAAATAAAATCCAACAAAAGAATCAAAAAGAATAAAAAAAATTAAAATTATATGAAATTTTCATATTTCTATAAAAATTGTTGTTTTTATTGTAAAAATTTGTATTAAGAAATAATTTTACATAAAAATGAAATGAATTTTAAATTAAATCTCAATTTATTCCTGATATTTCTAATCGAATTTCAAGTTCAGGCATTAAATGAATCATTGCAATATGAACATTTTGCAACGAGTGCATTACTTTAGTCACGAGTCTCGCCAATACAACTTCTTCTCTGATCGATAGATCCGATATCACTTTAACCGCTGCCACAATCGATTTACCCAAAGCATAATTTACCCCTTTCACCTACAAAAACTTATAAAATCACCATAAATTCAATTTTCAATTTTTTAATTTTTTACTGTTGCCGCCAGTTGTTTTAACGAATCGATTTTCTTGCCCCTAACTACATTAAATAGCGCGTAAGTGGACGAATTGAATTCGTTTACTGTTTTCAATACCATCGCAGTCGTTTTAAGCCGAATCGCATTCAAAAATAACTGGAATTTGTGATATGCTTGATTCAAACTTTTAAGAAAATTTTTCGTTACTGTTTTTTCAACTGGTACGTTGATTTTAAACTGAAGATCTTGGGCCGAAGAGATCGCTAAAAACGAAATTACTAATGCATAAATAAATAGCTGAACATTATTTATAAACATCGTTATTATAGAATTTATACATCCAAATTTTTCATGATGTCATCTAACAATTGAATGTCATTTCATTGTTGCCTGAATTTTTATTTTCTTTAAAAAAAAAGTTGCAGAAAAAATGTCCAATTTTGCTATTTCGATATTCCATCTTCATAATCCCCATAGAATTGAATAGATAGCAACGATTTCCATCACCCCCAATATAAAATTCACAAAACAAAACCCGAAAAGAGGAAAAGAAAACAATTAACCAATTTCCTGTTTTTCCCTTTGCAAAGTCATAAAAAGTAGAAACAAAAAAAATTCTTTTCACAAAACCTTGAACCAAATCGAGTATGACACCAGCCTTTGGGCAACGATGGAGTCACTTTGTCTCCTCACCTACCATTCGATGGTGACCAGATGCCTGAACCCGTTCACTCCAGAGACTCATTTCTAGCAAGTGTCATGCACCAAAACAGTAGGTGGTGTCTAAAACTCTCTTGACCAACGGCCAGGCCATAAACGAGGGGGTGACCGTCAAATACCCCGCTATACAACCCCCAAGAGAAACCCCCAACAAATGCCGGCGCCATCAGGCAACTCGCTAAGTACTCAGGTGGGAGGGAATTCACCTGCTTTAACCCCCGACTTCATTCGAATGACCGAAAGTGGGGGACCCAAAAAATTTTCATTTCGGTCACAAGACCAGAGGTTTTAGTGGGGCATACATTTCGTCCGTTAAAATGAATGGGTTTAATAATAACAATGAGGATTACCATTCGTTTCCAGGAATTAACGGCTACCATCAACAAATTGCAATGACACCAGATGCTAATTCGGGAGTTTATCCGTGGATGAATGGCAATAGGGAATTAAGCGATAACGATATTAAGCCATTACAAAAACAATTTACAGTCCCAAAAGCACCAACTCAGAATGTTTATTCTTTTGTCGAAACGTCTGGTAAGTCGATTTTAATTTTAAAAAATATTTTTTTAAAATTTTATTTAAATCCCCATTGAGTGCCATTGACTTTATCAGTCTCCACCGAGTTAATTGGATAATCCTTTCCAGCCACTGGCGCTCCACAGTGGGGGGTTATCTGATGACAAACAATAAGAGTCTTTGATCTTTTGCATATTTTAGATTTCGAGAAAACATCGACGAACAAACGATCGCGAACCGCCTACACTCAATCGCAATTGGTCGAACTCGAAAAAGAATTTCATTTCAACCGTTACCTTTGCCGTCCTCGTCGCGTCGAATTGGCATCGATGCTCAACTTAACCGAGCGTCAAATCAAAATCTGGTTCCAAAACCGTCGAATGAAAAACAAGAAAATCAAAGACCAACAATTGGACGATAAAAAACCAGAATTCGCGACCCCGTCGAATCTTGACCATTGTGTCAGCAGTGTCCAGCATCTGTCGATTCGCAACAACGAATCGTCTTCCAACGAATCGTCGAGCGATTGTGCGCAATCGGAGATGCAGCAGCAACCCACGAATTTGTGGTTGAACCAAAATACCCAACAGCATTCGTTTAATCAAGTGCCAATGAAGCAAACGACTCAATTCTGCGATACCCAACCTATGAAACCCTATGGAGCTTGTTCGGATGCGCCCGATAGGGGATCTCCACCACCACCACCATCGTGCCAAGGGGTTTCATCACCCACTATTCCCTTGTGGATCCAGCATCAAATTAACCAACAATTTCCACAATTCTTTGCCGAGTATTTCGATATGGAAGCACCGCCGCACTTGTCTAGTTTGTGAGAACGACATTTTTTTTGTTGTAGTTTTACAGTTTTATAAAATTGTTTTAAGTTGATTTTGTTTAGTAAATAAATTGGTTGAAAATGTGGGATGTTTCTGGTTTATCGTTTGTCGATAGTTAATGGTGGGAATTGGTCCTCCTCAGTTATCGCTTGGGAGTTTCCTATTCACACGTGTTATTCATTTTTGTTCTTAACATCTGTTTAAAGAAGGATTTCGATCAATCATTTGTGAAGTAATAACAATCGAACGTTTCTGATGTTTTATTGTAATCGTTTAAAGTTGGATAGTTTAATAACGATATTAAATTTTTAAATTAATAAAGTTAAAACTTTTTAAAGTTTTTTTTTAAAAATTTAATTTGTCCGAAGAAATGTTTTGGGTTTGTCGTGTTAATTTTCTCATTTGTGAAGACTTGGTTTTTATCTGAAATTGCGATAACTGAACAATGAAATATCAAGCGGTGGCTAGACTGCACTTAAATCGATAGATATACACTAAAAACATTGATTTCTTTGTTTATCGCTAAGATTTTATCGACAAACATCTGGCAAAATGACAAGATTTCTTTCCCAGTTTTATGCGTCAGTTTAAAACAGCCATCTGATGTTAGAAACATAACTTAATCCCTACCTAGAAAATCGAGAAAATCACAAAAATTAAAAGAAATGTAATTTGAATTTCTAGAATTTCCACAAAAAATAATATCCAGAAATTTGGCAAATGTTAATAACAGGAAACGAACTTTCTCGTTAAATATATTTAAACGACAATTGAATATCCCATAATAAACTCACAATAAAATAAGGGAAAAAATTATTGTGTCTATCCGATTTTCTTTACGAATATTTCGTTATATCAATTTTTTTACATAAATTGTAAAAAGATTCGATAATTTCCCGTTAGAGTTCACTACACTCTTCATTGAAAAAGTCACCTCATCCGCCTCCGCCCTATTTTATGTTTGTGTTTGTATCGTATGGTTCTCGACTCTTCTTACGTTTCTCATCCCAGCTGATCATTTGACAATTCATCGAAGGCGTAAGGAAGTACCACAGTTTTAAGCGATCCGTAAAACTGATCGCAAATGACTAAAATGAACGATCTGACGCCGTCGTTATTTCGTCGGCGAACCATGTCTCTCCTCGACATTTGTGCTGAACGACCAGTTTTCATGCTACGCGTGGGAGTGTGGTCAATCGTCACAGCCTTTATTTTCATCGCTCGCACTGCTTTGGCATGGTGGCAAGGCATTATCATTGCTTTTGCTACGTACGTCGTTACTGGCGGATGGAGATTTTTATACGCGGTTATAACAACTATACCTAGAGATGTTAAGTAAGTAATTAAACAATTTAAAATTACTTTAAGAATATCAATTGCAGGTTACGTAAATGTATCGATTTCGACCTTCGCTGTATGTGCTCGTAGTAAGTCGATATCACTCACATTTCAATTCGAAGATGATGAAAGATGAGTTTTTCGGAGGTGGTGTGATCAGTGACGATAGTGAAATTCGATTATAAAAAATTTATAAATTATGTTTTTAAGGTTAAGTATTTAGGTGCTTGTTTTTTTTTCATGTTAGTCATTAATTTAATTAGTTTCTGTGTGATTTACTGACTTTAATTATTAAATTAATTGTCAATTCGTTTGTTTTATGTAAGTTGTTGTTTAGTTTTAATATAGTGATTTACGAAATGGGTTTTTTATAATGATAAGCTAAACATACGATTCTAAGTTTATTTGTTACATTTATTTAATCTCCGATAGTATAAATAATGTCAACATATGTTGTCAATACGGAAATAATAATTTTTAGATGAGTAAAATTCTATTTTTAAAAAAAATTTTTACTTTTTAAAATTAAATATTTGAAGTTAAATAATAAAAATTTTAAAATATAAGTTTAGAAATATTGATTTATATTTCTTAAACTAATAAGAACAACAATTTATTTTATTTAATTTCCGCGTTTTATTTCCAACGAATTTTACTAAATAATTTTTTTATTGCGTTTAGTGAATCATTCGAAAGCTGGTTTTTAAATCTCACGACAACCTTGTATATTTATTAGAGAAAAAAATCTGCCGATAATTATAAAATCAACAAAAATCATCATAAGTATTTTCCCCCTAATTTCTTCCTTTAAGCATACAATTAATCCAGTTGTATAGGAAAACATCATTTTCATTTCAGTCCCATTTGTCATCTTTTTGTCCTCATTCAAACATCATATTATCGTACGATAGAATTATAATATTTAAAAATAGTATAGGAAAATGAAATAACAATTCGATTCAATTGAATTTAGGCATTTATCTGTTTTAATTGCCATAAAAGTTGATAATGGTATTTAGAAAAACAAACTTTGTCATAAATAATGAGGGATGTGAGTTTGATTAAATGATAATATATTGAAGCTAATGAGATATTATCTAGCAAATAACAGAATAATTTTACATATTTCATTATGAGTAAAGAGGTAAACACAAATACTAAAGCCAAATTACAGAAATTAAATTATAATAATTACAATATATACTTTTATAATTTTTTTTTAATATGAATTTTAGTTACAAAAGTGATCTATAGATGCTAAATTTCAGTTTTAAATATTGGATGAATGATTAATTACATTGCATTGATTAATTACTTTATAAATCATTCAGTACATCATTGGAATTTTGAATATTTCAATTTAGCAATCTGTGAATAAAATAGTGAATTTTTAGTGATAAAATGAATATATCTAAAACATGGCATAATTCGTATAATATTTCTTGATTTATTCCCAGATGAATATAATTTCCATTTGAGAAAGTTTTTAAAAAGTTAATGTGAATTTTACTTTTTATTTTCCTTCTTTTTAACTTTCTCTGGAGGGGCAAATTGTTAATGAATCAAACCGCGAAAAAAATCCTTATGTAATTTGGGCCAACTTCAACACTATACCACAAATTTTAATCAAAAACTGGGTCATTGCGGATGTTGACCTACACCTCGAGGGAAAGAATATAAAGTGGTGGCAAAAATTTCACTATTACGTCAATAGAATTCAAAGAAAAAGTTATTGAGTTCTAAATGAGTAAAGATTTTTTTTTTGATTTATAATGAATGTGAAAAAAATAAAAATTGATTTTTTTTTAAAAAAAGATGACCTAAGTTTTTAATTGTAGTGTTTGAAGAGGTGAATTTAATTTAATTTTTATTGATTCGTTGCTAAGGAAATATTTCAATAAAAGCACATTGACTTTGAGTAGGAAAATTAAGTGAAACTTTTTATGAAAGGAGAACAAAAATTAGGAAATATTTTTAAAAAAATTTAATCTGTTATATAAATACAGGAAATGCTTTCTTCGAATGAGTTTAAATTATAAATTCATTTCCTAAGCTAATTTCTGTTTCATGATAATCTGAATAAATTAATATACAAACAGGATTTAAATATTTTTTTTTTAAATTTTAGAGGCTTGATGCGATATGTCGAGTTAAAATGGTTCATAAAAAAATGCAGTCGATTAAATTCAACAGTGACATCAGAGTTTGCTGAAGTTGTTAGAAAATATCCGAATAAAGAATGTTTTTTATTTGAAAATCGGATATGGACTTTCAAGGAGGTAACTACAGCCAATAATTTCTAATCACCCATTATTTATATTTATATTACAATTTTAGGTAGACGAATTTTCAAATAAAGTCGCAAATGTCTTTAACAAAGCTGGATACCGCAAAGGAGATGTTGTGGCAATTTTAATGGAATCGAGTCCAGAATTCATTGCCATGTGGCTTGGACTAGCCAAAATTGGTGTTTGCAGCGCTCTTATTAACTACAATCTACGCCAAACGCCATTAATTCACAGCATAACAATATCTGAAGCAAAAGCTCTTGTTTTTGGCAAGGAGTTTATTGATGGTAACAAAAAAGTTTTATAAATTGAAATTTTAGTTTTACTTATATTTGATTTTTTTTTACTTCAGTTGTGAAAGAAGTGCAAGGACCTCTTAATCATGATTTTAAATATTATTGTTTTGGTGATTTTGATTCAAATATAATCACTGCTCAACCATTGACGAAATTCTTGAACGAAAGTTCAGTTATGCCACCGCCATTAGTATTTTGTAATCAGAAAGGTAATCAATAAATTTTAATATAGTAAAATCGAAGTATTGTTATTTCTTCTCTGACAATAGTACTTAATAGTTTCTATTTTTATTTTACAGATAAATTAATGTACATATACACATCTGGTACAACTGGTCTTCCGAAGCCTGCCATCATTCATCACGCTCGGTAAGAGTTATATGCTCAATCTAGATTTCAGATACAAAAGCAATTATATAATTATCTCTTAACTGAACTTGTGCTAAAAATTTAAAATTTAACTTATAAAAAGGAAAGTAAATAAGCTTATGATATTACTTTCTAACAATAATAATATTATTTACAATTTTTAATCAGACAATCGAGCAAACATTAGTGTTTAAATAGTAAAATGATTGTTGTTGTGATTATTTTGTGGCATGTTACTATTGATAAAAACAGTCTTAATCATACAGTTTTAGTCTAAATAATATTGATAAAAGTTTAAATTAAAGATTGCAGGCATCAAGCATTGATTGCTTGAAAGTTGGAATATTTTTGAGTTATAAAAGAGGAACTTTATTATCACGAATGCTCCATAAATGATCAATAGGGGTTTAAGACTGAAGATTGGGATGGCCATTCGAGTGATTTAATCTTTTTTGCAAATAATAATAAATGCAAATAAATAATCTTTCACGAAGTTGGAAGTGTGCTTCAGGCCATATTTTGCTCGAATACCCATCCTATTTGTAATCCAATTTTGTTTTGATTTGGCTAAACATTTTATAAGCAAATTCCTATAAACATAGAGATCCACATTTCCATCGTTAAAGTGTGGATTTCCAACTTTTTCCCATTCAAAACATCTCTAAACCATGAAGAATGGTTGCAGATTGTTAAGACAAAATGCAGTTATTTTTTCTAAAAACGCATTATTTTCTATTTTACTAGCAATTTGAATTTACTTTCACCACTCCACACATTGTTTTATTCCAAATATTAATGAATTATTTAAACGTTCTTTTGCAAAGTCCAATCTCGCTTTTCAAGTTTTTGCTGATAATAAAGGCCCCTGTAAAGGCATCAAATAAGATGTCCTGTTTAAACTAATCTTGGAATTCCATTAGCAATTTCTTTTTAAATTTATTTTTTTAAAGTTTTCTTAGAATTGAATTAAGTTCATGATTAGGAAGCTTCAATCTCTATCCACTTCATTTTTCTTATTGAAAATCATTTCATCACACTGAAACTTTTCCACTATTTTCCCAGCACAAGCTGGTGATTTAAAATATTTAACACAAAGTTCTCTGCAGGATAGTTTCTGCTATAATAGGTCTTTAATTAAGCCCTGCGTTCTGTGATGGTCAACTCCTGAATTTTGAGCATTTTTTAAACTCATGAATTTATTGTTATAGATTGAAGTGTGCCTAAATACTTGAAATACCTTAATAAAAACCCATGAATCGTGCCTAATTTTGTGTTAGATAAATTAAAATGCAGTTATGTTAACCTACTTCTGCACCTTAAATTTATAATAAGATTTTGAATTAATTTTTTTGTAATTGAAATAATTATTCTAAAATTCTGAAACTTTAGGGAAATAAGGATTAATATAACGAATTATCTTTAAATAAAATTTTATTAGTTTTTTTTCATACTTTTGAAAATATAGCCAAAAAAAACTCAAACTCAATTTATATTAACCTACTTTGGTCCCACACTGTAATTATTATCAGACGAAATTACTCGTGTTTTAATATTGGTTTTGATTTTTTTTTTACAGTTATATATTTATAGCTATTGGTATTCGAATTATGATGCACATTCGATTCAATGATGTAATTTATACACCACTTCCACTTTATCATTCGGCCGGTGGTGTGATGGGTATTGGTCAAGCTGTTTTAGCTGGAAGTACCGTTGTCATAAGGAGTAAATTTTCTGCCAGAAATTATTGGGATGATTGTATCAAATATAAATGCACGGTAATATAATTCAAATTAGTTAGTTTTCAACCTTTATTCTAGCATTTGATGATATTTTATAGGTTGCTCAATACATTGGTGAAATTTGTCGTTACCTTTTAGCAGTGCCATCCAAACCAAATGACACTGCCCATAAAGTGCGGTTAATTTTCGGAAATGGTTTACGTCCTCAGATTTGGAAGCCATTCGTTGGCAGATTTCGTGTTAAAGAAATTGGCGAACTTTACGGCTCAACAGAAGGAAATGCCAATATTGGTATAACGAGAATGCAAAATTATATTAACAAAAATTTAATTTAAATTAAATTTAATCGCTAGTGAATATTGATAATCAACCTAATGCCATTGGTTTCATATCACGAATTGCACCATGGGTGTATCCTGTTTCACTAATTAAAATAGATGATGACACAAATGAGCCATTACGAGATAAAAATGGACTTTGTATTCACTGCAAACCTGGTAATATTAAATTTAAATTTACATAACGTAAAAAAAATTATTTAACTGTTTAGGTGAACCTGGTGAATTCGTTGGTAAAATTATTAATTCCGATCCCGTAAGAGATTTTTCTGGATATGTCAATCGTCAAGCAACTGAAAAGAAAATTGTTCATAGTGTTTTTAGAAAGGGCGATACTGCATTTTTATCTGGTAAAACAATGTTTTGTATAATATTACAATTTTTTTATGCTAATTAATAATGTATTTTACAGGTGATTTACTCGTGATGGATGATTTTGGTTATATTTATTTTAAAGACAGATTAGGAGATACTTTTAGATGGCGAGGTGAAAACGTTAGTACCATGGAAGTTGAAGGTGTAATTATTAATTCGATAGGACTTAAGGAATGTACAGTGTATGGAGTTGAAGTACCCGGTATTTATTTTACATTTTATTATTTCTAAAAGAGAATTATTTTAATTTTAATATTTTAGGGTACGAAGGAAAAGCTGGAATGGCTGCAATTTTAGATCAAGATGATACACTCGACTTAAAAGCCCTTGCACAAGGTGTCATTGAATCATTACCTGCATACGCAAGACCGTTATTTGTAAGGGTTGTAAGCGAAATTGATATGACAGGTAGACTTAAATTATTAGTAAATAATTACTTGCTGCAAAATGCAATATTAATTGTATTTTTACATTTTAGGTACTTATAAATTAAGAAAAGTTGAATTTCAAAAACAAGGAATAGATCCCATAGCAATCGCAAAGGACAAGCTTTTTTATATGAATTTAAAAACCGGCCAGTACGAATCACTCTGCAAATTAGCTTATGATAATATTTGCAATGGAACAATTCGATTGTGATGTAGTTAATTATTACTTAATTACATTACCTGTATAATAAACGACCAACAAAGTTCTGATTATGAACAATTTTTTAAATATATTTTAAAGTAATGATTGTTTTCACAAGTTCCTGTTTTTGATAATCAAAGTGCAGAACGTGATTGCTTTAAGTATGATCAAATATAAAAATCCAAAATAAATATAAATAAAATCAGCACGGTTATTTAGGAAACTGATTCTGATATAAAAAAAAATTATTTTCTATCGTTGTACTGATTTTGTGTTAAACGTTGCGGGTGATAAAGTCACGATGTATCGACTGACTGCTAAGGCTTTTTTATTTAGAATACATTAAATCATTTATCATTTTAAAAAAATTTTAAAATGTATGAAAAGTGCAAAAATACAATCGAGAAATAAGTGATATTTAAATATCAGTTATATTACGCTATACTGATGCTCTTGCTTTTAGTTGCTCACTTTGGATTAGAATATGATTCTGATAAACACACATTTTGAATTGTTATTACATAATTTAATTTAAGTTATTTATGGGAAACTGAAAAAAATATTACAAATCCAACTTACATGTTAGATATTTTTTTTGAATAAACATAGAGACTTTGTGCGATTAGGGTTTGTTTTTCTAGATGTAGTCAATTTATTGTTTTAATATATTTACCTATTATTATAATACATTCAATGAAGAGACCGCGAGAAAAAACTAAATAAATATAAAATATAATTTAAATTGCTTTATACATATTAACCGAGTTCATAAATTAATTAATAAATACACAATAGTTGTACAATATTTATGATGTTTAGTTCCAATTGAATTTTATTTCGTCCAACTGACTTTTGGAATGTCGTAATGTTCAGTTAACTGATCTAAATGATTATTAAACTCCTCAACACGTTGTTTATGGGTTTTCGATGCCTTTTGAATAATTCGCTCCATTTGCTGTTTAAAAGAATTCGATAAATTATTCGTGTTTTTTCTATATTTTTTTACAAACTCTTTTTTTCTGCATTTTATCAAATGCTTGTTGAGCTTTTGTCCTATAAATTTTCTGGTTTGCACCAGGTGTTGTGGTTGTGTTAGCTTCGTCTAAAGTCACAGTAAATTCTTGCGTGTTGTTGTGGATGACGTGCTCGATTTTTGCTGTATTCTCTTTTTTATTTTTCTTTTTTTTCCTAAATGGAAAATAATATTTGGTAAATGAATAGTTGCAAATTAAATTTTAATTAAAACCTACTTTTTAATACCACCGTTTTCTACGGTTTTCAATTTTAAAGAGCCTTTACTTACGACTTCGTATTCCGCCATGTTATTGCGCAATGTTGTCAATTGATTTTTATATGACGTAAAATTTAAAGATCATTTAAAAAGTAACTTCGGTTGGGAAATTATAATTTAATAAGATGGAAAAAAATAGAAATTAAACAAAAGAAAAAATAATAATTTTTGTTTCACTACTAAAAAAATTTTTTTTTTTACTTTTCTTAATATTTTACATATATTTTACATGTATTGGGTTTTACAATTGAAATTATTTATTACTGCCATTATTACATTAACAAATATAATTGCAATAGCATTGTTGAAATCTTCCAAATGAGGTTTAAACTGCTATAAAATGATCATGTTACTCATGTATCTGAATTTTTGATATTAAAAAAATATTATAAAATAAAAATGAAAAAAACAAGTCAGATGGATCCTGCTGGGTAAAATTCCAAATTATCAATTATTTCAATTTTAAAAAAAAAAACCAAATGTTTTTATTACAGCAAAGACAATGCCTCAATTCGCTCAACTCGCTCAACTCGCATAAATGGACCTGTAACAAGACTCACTGGCAATGGCAATGGCAATATTATGCATAGCAGGAAGCACAGTCAGAAGATAAAAAACGTGCGCGAACTTTTTAGAAGATTCTATAAACGAAAACCTAAGAAATTGAAATTTTTTCTTTCTGATACTCATATATTAATTGGATTTTTCCTGCTTGTGTATTTTATTGTTTTGCTTTTTAGTTATAATATTGGTATTTTTCAAATTGATCCTGGGGTACTCCACATGTTGACTGATTATAAAACGAAAAATTTATCAAAGTTTGAAATTGTTTGTGAAATATGTAAATTTGTTTCATTTATGATGTCCCGATTCGTTTCCCGAATTTTTTGGATTTTTAAAAGCGAAGAAACATCAAGTTGTAGAGGATTTTTCGAATTTCCTGAATATTATTATACGATTATCACACGGCATCATTAGTGGTTTTGTGTTTATGTATAAACTAAATTAATCTGTCCCAGTTTTATACAGAAATAAACAAGCAAATTTATTGAGAATTTAAAAAAATTGAAATTATTGACAATTTGGAAAATAGAAAATTTTGAAAAATCAAAATAGAATAACGTGGGAAATGATAAAATTGAAATTCAAAGAACAATAAAAATAGAATAACGTCTGAAATGATAAAATAGACATTCAAAGAATAATAAAAATAGAATGAGAAATGATAAAATAAACATTAAAAAAAAATAAAAATAGAATAATCGAAAATGAAAAACTGGAACAATTGACAAATCAAAATGGAAATTGTTAAAATTAAAAAATATCAATGTTAAATTACATAAATTATCATAATTCTTCCCGATCTTCGAAATTGTAATCATCATCATTTGAAATATTGTCTTGGCACCAATCTGTAATTAGTAAGAAATGAATTTGAAAATAGTATAAAATACTTTTGAATATATTTTTATAATATTAAACTCCCAACTATTAAATAACAAATAAATTCTTGTGTTTATAATATCCAAGAAGATATTTTTCATTTTGAAAAATGGTTTCAACAAATGTTGTAACAGATGTATCCATTTGTTAGCCGTTAGTTTTCTTTAAACACACATTTGTATGACTAAATAATGTCAATTTTCCTTGTATTTGCTTTTAATTTAGCATCATCTATTTGCTATTCGCATTACCAAAACAGAGTTTTGCAAAAACATCTACTCAATTACATCTACACCAATTGACACATCATTCGACAATTACAATTTAATTTGCATTGAAAAAATTAAATAATAAAAAAAGAATTTACCCGCAGTTTTAGTGCATAATTCTATATCAGGGTCATCTAATTTCTTGGTAAAAACTTTGACTAAATCATCTTCGTAATCTTCCAAAAAGTTTTCGCACTAAACAAAAACAAAAAAAAATTTTTGTGTTATTTTAAAATAATTTTAAAAATATGTTTATATGATTACTTACGTAGTACTTAAGCATTTTATTTAAATCAGGATCAGGTGTCAGATCGACTTTGCTCATATCGGGATTCATTTTACCATCAAATCCAACCAATTTAATAATAGTTCTTTCTCCAGTTTCTTTGTATTTTCCCTGCGCATAATCATCCATTCGATCACAAAATTGATCTAAAATATCATGAATGTGAATTTCGGAGCCTGCATATGGTTTCTAAATTAAACAATAAACATGAAATAATTTTTTTTAATTTTTAAAATTTAAAAAGAATAGTACCTCATTTTTTGGCTGATTCCCTTTTTCATCAATACGAAAGCTGCCAACTTGGATTTTTTTGTGTGGATTCTCTTTTTTAATAGCCGTTTCTATTTCTTCGACCACTTTCCTGCATACTAAACTTAAATTTCAATACTAAATTCATAAATATAAACTTTTTAGTTACCTAAACATTTCAATTCCTGATCACTTTTACAAACGACTGTAAATAATGCAATAATGGTAATACTGAAAATGTTGATTCTGCCCATTGTGATGTAAATGCAGTTCTTATGGATGGGATTAGTGCAACAAATGATTGAGTAGAAGACAATTCTTTAGATTCCACGAAACTTATAGTATGAGCCGGCTACTTTAGCCATTGAGCAAATTACACGTGTAAAGGTAAAGGTTTAGTTATTTATTTTGATGAGAGAGGGCAGTGAATCTCAATTGTTATTGGCGGCGATGTAAAATAACGAGTTGATGTTTGTGGTGTATTTCGTTCCAATTCAACATAGGCTAGGGTTAAACATTATGATTGCATTAAGAAATGTGAAAAAAATTCTGGCGATAACTATCGCACTGAATCTAAATATTTTTACCAGAGTGCAGGCTAAAGTCCACCGACCCATAAGAATAATTCAATTGCATTTCCCAATACCTCACGTTACATTCCATCTCTACCAACCCAGTGGCCAAAACCCAGCCATTAACTCCTAATTATTCTAATCCTACCAATCAGAGAACCTAAATTTCCTCCAGTCTCCATTCTATGCCAAATTCCGCAAACAAAACCAACTCTTCGCGAAAGTCTTTCATGAAAACCCCATCACTACCACCCCGGAAAATCTGCATAACCAGATAACATCAATGAAGAGATCATCCTAATCCTCAAACTCGCATCGCTGCATAAAATTCCTCATAAACCAGGAATGACTTTGGCAGATATCGCTTGCCAAATTGTCAAATCACTCGCTACTGAGAATAGTAAAGTTGTTTATTGCCGTTAGAGTTTTTATTTCCCTGTGTTGTAATGTGTTATTAAACTTAGTGAATTAGAGTTAGGTTTAACCCTAGTCTAAGGGAGAAAAGCACATGTCTCCGTTGTCCAAAATGATCATTATATGGCATTTGGATGGAGGACTTTGACTATCTCATCCGATTGAATGCAGAAAATGGAGTCTGAGTGCCCAAAAGATTTAGATTGGGTACAACTCCCCTTTAAGATTAAAGAGGATTAACTGGCTATAAAAAGCCAGTGCAGAGTTAGAAACTGTGATGGCCTGCTTCACTGACCGCTGGGCACGGTCCCCAGCGAAACAGATCCACAGCACCATCACTAGTGAATAATCGAAGACAGACGCGTGACTTGTGTGTTTAGGCCTTTATTAGTTACTGGCCGCGACGCACATCACTGCCTCGTTCCTGCTTACTCTCTCGATTCGCCGGCCACGTGTCGATAGCCGAAGCTATCGACACATAGCCATAATACTTTGCTCTCTGCATCCCAGCTACGTCAGGCGATCGTACTTGCACTCAACCACCGTGCGTACACCACCGCGCCCATCGTACATCGTCCTGGGCAGCCACGTCCGT
>JAQFZU010000351.1:0-30085 GCA_034696185.1 Henia vesuviana | reverse complement strand
TTATTTTTCAATCTAAATTTAATGCATTTTCTAACAATGCACTAAAAATGATGATGAATATGAGTTTCCTCACTAATGTAAGATATCGTTAAAATAACAACTTAATTGTTTAACAATGACATAACAATGAAATTTTGATGAATCCACCCCCAGATTTATTAAACTGAAACAAATACCATATAGCATATCTCCCGTTTAGCATCATGCTGCTACTAAGCAAAAGTTGAACACAGTGCTGGTAAAATTTCGATTTATTGGCAGAGCTAAGAAATTTGAATGGGAAAAAAAGATTATTGAGTGGAACCTTAATCTTTTGTTTCTTATGCTAGACATCTACTGGCTGAAAAGTTCTGTAAAATACAATTCAAGAAAAAATCTGAATTTATTATCAAAATCTTCTAGAAGATTGAATGTTTCTTCACATCTAAAAGATTAATGGTTAGGTTAAAGTTCTATAACTTTCGGTCAAGTAACTAGTAAAGTGGGAACTTTTGACAGAATTCAAAATGGCCGACACAACAATTGAGGCAGGCATGAGTTCAAATACTGAAAAAAGTGATACAATCAACAATAAAGTCGCTGGGGTCTGGTGGAAACTCATTATTTAACTTCAACAATGGGCCAGAATTGATGGTAAAAATACAAAGTGGTGTGTTTATAGCTCTCCAATGTATTTTAATTTCCTTTAAAAATTAGTAAACAGTGGCACCACTGATTTTTAAGAAGATGTTCTAGGAAAATTATTTTCCTGAAACTTTTGTTCGTCAAAAAATTTTCTAGTGTTGTTCAGCCAGTGGAGGCTTACCATTACATGCAATCTGGAATTCTACTTCTCAGAATAACACATTTTTTGTCTTTATTGTCCTGTTCTCTAACTCTATTGGCAAATCTTTTATCATTTAACCTTATACTGAAATGATGAAAGAAATCCAAAAACATAAAAATTTAAGTTGGAAGAAAATATTATATGGCTTATCTATTTCAATGTGGCATAATTTCTTTCTGATTTTACTTTTTCAAATAACTTTGGATATATGATTACAATGGATCACACCACTGAATGCAAAATTTTACATATTTATATTTTTGTAAACTAAAACATTGAATATCTTGCTAACTCGCTTAGTCAGTGATTTTGGAATTTAGCTAATTAGGATGTGTATTAGATAGAAACATGGTAGTCTTAGTCAGTGACTCCCAGTTATTTTCTCTTTAACCTGTAAGCATTCAAATTTGATGACATGCTGTAATAAGGAGCTGTCTCTAGTTTCCAAATCTAGGCAACCTCATTTTTTATGGCTTGCTGCTACCAGTAGAGGTAATATGCACATTTTGTAAACCCATTTGTGACAATCATTAAAAAGTTATAAGATATACAGCTCCATGCTAAAATATATTGCAGATACAACACTTACAAGGAGGTATTACGGACTTGAGACACTCCAATTGCTACAAATTTAAAGAAATAATTACATTATTGGCTAAATAAAACAGTGATAACAATTAAAATTAGCAACACCTTAAGAAATATTGTATATTGTTAGACTTACAGTTTGTAGATGCATTTTTTCCATAGGAAAAATGGCAGCCATTTTTCTTTGGGAAAAAATGCATTGACATGCTATAAGTTTAGGTTCTAGTTTTATTAAAATAAGAGCATACATGATGTTAAATTTGTTAATATTTATTGGGTAACCTTTTGTGGCAAATACAGCTTTGATTCTTGAGGTATAGATTCAACAATCTTTACACATCTAGTAATAGTAATTTCAATCCATATGTACTTTATCACAGCTTTTAATTCCTCTTTTGTGGATGGTTTTTGTGAGGCTAACCTTTTTTCCACAATATTTATAGTTTTCAAAATTTGTTAAATTAAAGATGGCACTTTTCTTCATTATAATACAATTTGTAATGATATCTGTTATCAGAAGTACTTCTGCACCTATATTACATCTAAAATTCATAAAAGTAATGCAACTAAAGAATATTGCATTCATACATAGCCAAATTACACAGTTAATGTGTATAACAATGTGGAAAATTGCCAACTTTGATTTGACATAGAAGATTATTGTTGGCTGAGAGGTGAACATTTTTATTAAAAGTCAGTTTTGATGCCAATAAAGAATTTTTTGACATCAACTTTAGATAAATCGACTATTGTCTTACTTGTGCCGTTCCCTTGTAAGTAATGAAACTTTTTCCGAGTACAAGCTTTAGCAAAATAAAATACTCACGTATTCCTCAATGTTTTTCAAGGGTATGTTTTTAGGCCCTTGAGCTCTTGGTGTAGATGTACTTGTTGCAGGTCAATCTTCTTGGAAATGATTTTCCAATTCATCCCAGATTGTTTTGTGTCGGGTTTCATTGACGAACAAAGTTACTAATTCTGCACTCATTGTCATTATGATTGCTGCTAGTGCCTCGCTGTTGGATTTCTTCCATGTGAAGAATTTGAGTGTTGAGTTTTATTCTCTTCTGAAGGTGGCTATTGCCCATTCCCAATGGTCCTTGGGCATCAAAATTGTCTTCACAGTGTACTTCCATGTTGGGTAATTTTATGAGGTCAGCTTTTCAATCTTGTGATGTGTTAAGTATTTTTTGCTTGATTCACCAGATTCTTATATATAGTTTATATATATGTAGTGTATATAGTTTTTGTTTTTCAATTTTTGAGTATTTAACTCTTTAATTGTTTTATTGTGTTAAACAATTAAAACTTTACACATTTAAATCTTTGTTTTTGACTGTAGTTGGGGCTAGTTTATTTCCAGAATTATCATGTTTGATAAAGATTTTTTCATCAGTAACTGGAAATTAAATTGTGTTTATACTATTCATACTTTCCATATTGTAAGCTAAGTTATTCTATGTTGAAATTGAATTATCACTAGAGGTCAATGGTGAAATTGTTGTTTTAATATCAATTTTCATTTTTTTTGTTATTATTAATTGGTTTAGTTAATTGCATTTCACTTAGTATTTGTGTGTGGGGGGGGAATTTCCAAGTCCTAGCCTTCATATGCTGTTAGTACACCATCAAGAGGCTTCTTGGTGGTGGAACCAATAGAGCCTATTGATTGTTTTTTCTTATATAAAAAGTAAAATAAAAAAATACTAAAATATTTTAGGTTTTCGTATTTTTATTGAAGGACATAGTTTTCATGCCAATAATGAATTGTTTGACATCAATTTCATAGAAATCGGCTATTGTCTTATTCGGGCCATTCCCTTGTCAAAGGAATGTAAGTTTATTAAGCCCAAATGATTTTAGTGGTGGTTTTACACATTGATTTCTTATTCAGTTGGAACCAAAACAGAAAACGTAACAAAAATATTTACCTTGTCAACCTACAGTTAAATCTCAGCAATGAGTTTACTTATATAAAAGAATTTTTTCCAATCTTAATAACACTATTTATAACTTAACATTATTCAATTTATAATTTGTATCATATGGAAAACATGATTTCCATGTGATACAAATTATAAATTGAATAATGTTAAATAAATTGAATAATGTTGAATAATGTTAGTAGCTGCTGGTGTCTTTAAGCAAAATACCTACCTACCTATCAACAATCAAAATCAATCACAGCTTAAATTTGGCCACTTTACCAAATTTTTGTTGATTGATCTTGTGTTTAAACAAAATCATTAGTTATGTTTAGTGTTCAACTAATCATTTATTAAATTAGCATAATTGTTTGGAACTACAAAAATATTTAAACTCAAGCTTCAATTCAACAATTAATTTAATTAAAGTTTTATTCAAGTTTGAGTTAAAATTTGTTTGTTCAACCAGGTCTATGACTTTTAAAGTTTGATTGTAAGTAAACAAACAGAAGAGTGAAATGTTTTTTCTTTTTATTAGAGAAATCATAGAAACAATGGTACAAGCTTATTCTAAAATATTTGGTTCTCAAAAACCTGTATTTGATGGACGGAAGAATCTTTATACAAGAGACACGCTGTTGATAGGAAAAGATAGGGTAAGTTGATACGGAACTCTTTATTGCAAATGGTTAATTTTTTTTGTAGGTTGAATTGGAAGTTACTTTGCCAGGAGAGGGAAAAGACAGAGTTTTTCGTGTGGCAGTGAAATGGGTAGCTCAAGTTAGTTTATATGCTTTAGAAGAAGCTCTTGAAGGAAGATCTCGCACAATTCCTTTTGATGCGATCCAAGCACTGGATGTTGTTATGCGGCATCTACCAAGCATGACGTGAGTGAAAATGATTAAAATAAAAATGAATTATTGGGATTTGACAAATTGCTTTAGGTACACGCCTGTAGGCCGATCATTTTTTTCGTCTCCAGACGGCTACTACCACCCACTTGGAGGTGGTAGAGAGGTCTGGTTTGGCTTTCATCAAAGCGTACGACCCAGCCAGTGGAAGATGATGCTCAACATCGATGGTAACTTTAAAATTGTCATTTTTAAAAGGCATACCAAGAACTTGTTATTTCTTGCTATTAAATTTAATTAACAAGGAGTGCTTTTCTACTTGTGTGCCTCTGATTTGCATAAATTTAAAGAAAATAAATTGATTTATTAGTTAACTAAAACACTGCCCCAATCTTAAGACACTATATGTTTAAATGAAATTAATATTGTTCAACTTATAGCCGAATAATGCATGTTTTCCCATAGGAAAAAAGTTTGATTTTTTTTCCTGAATCATTATCTCGAACCCAAAAATTCATGCATGCTCAGTCTTGTTACAGTTAAACACGTGAAATCATAGGCCAGTAAAGTGGCCACAGGCTTCTAGTTGTAATTATAGTAGCTGCATTCAAGAATATCCGTGTTGAACTGGTGAAGTATTGTAATTTTTTAAGTGTACATGTTAGACAAATGGTAACGGTTGTAATGTTGTTAAAAACCATTAGGTCATAACTGGTCACAGTGGTTAAGAATTGTGTGTTATTAATAATCATGACCAAAATGAAATTAGTTAGAAAACTAAATATAATTATTAAAATGGCAGATGTAAATATCTTATTATTATCATTGCCAAAGATGGCAGTGAGGAAGAAGATACGTTTATATATTTCAGCTTGTAGATTACGATCTTGTAATTAATGCTCACATAACATGATGTAATATTTCAATATAAAATTATAATTAATTTTGCAATATAAAGTAACAATTATTAACCTATTAATAGTTATCTACAGCGAAATAGCAATTGTAACACTAGTAAACTGCAATGTGCTATTGTTAGGAGAATTAAGTAGCTGCATTAAAAAACTCGAAGATAAGTCAACAATAAGTCATTGATACAGCAATAAGTCATTGTTGTATCAGTGAAGTGTTAGGTTTATTTTTGAGTGTGCACTTGTTATATGTTAACAATTGATCGGTCGTAACCGGTCACAATGGTTAAGACCGATTACATACATTGCGTTCTTAACACTCGTAACAATCATAACACTTGTGTTATTGTTATTGTTAAGCATGTTAGGTTTGTTAATACTGCACTGAAATGTAGATGATGTCATTTTTCTAACACTACACGCTTAACACTCCTAACACGACTGTTTTTGAATGCAGCTTGTGTTTTAACATAGGACAAGTGTTATGTTTTCTAACGGAACACTTTTGATATTCGTACTATGATTGTCTTTGAATGCAGTTAGTGTCATATGCACAGGCTAATCATATACATTTTATGTGCAGTATTTAGGATTGCTATGATTGATAGCATGTTAAAATAATTATTAGACTTAGTTTTACATACAGTTTTGTAATAAATAGATTGACTTATTAGACCAAACTAAAGATGATTACATGTGCTTCTCTGATTCTATATTATGTTGGCTTTAAGAGTACAATTGTGCATCAATTTATAATTTTTGAGATATTGCTGGAACTTAGATGTACCACTATTTGGTCAAGTGTTGTTTACTAACATTTTTAAACACAAAGTAAGAGATTAGCAAGTTCTTTACTTTTATACGTGATCAGAATTTCCCAGTCCTGTTTTTGGTTTAAATATGCTCACATTATAATAGGTAGGCTTTAGTTGATGCATGCCATTATCTAAATTTTTGTTACTTTACATAAAATCTTAAAATTTTTGTTTAATTTTTGGAAATTATTTCTTGGTTGTTTTTTTCTTAAACAAACGGCAATTTTGTTTTTACTTTAGTAAAACGAATTGGAAGATCTGTACTTGATGCAATCTTTAATATTTGTGTGCAAAAATTGAATCAAGTGATTGATGCATTCTATATGAAATAAAAGCCTGAGAAATACCAGCAATTAATTAACTGGTATTTCTCATTTTTTAATTTAGAGTTTAAGGTTGGATTTTTTGGTTTCAAAAGGATATATTAAGGTGACTTAATAGTTTGTGGCTAGTTCTTAAAATTACAAGAATTTGAATTATAAGAATACAGACGTTGCTAAAATTAATGGGTCATCTGAAGTGGCAGCACTGTTTGTAACCAAACCTATTTCTCAAGGAATTTTGATTCAAAGTCACATAGAAGTGGTTGGGTAGAAACTATTATTACATAATATGGGGATCTCTGATCTCTTTTGCCAGTATGCAAGAGTTGAAATTTCCTTTCTTGCCAAGAAACTAAATATATGTTTTTTTGCTGCTATGAAAAATATTCGACATTCATGAACGGATATTTTTCATTTTATGTCAATTTAAGATTTTTACAAATAGTAAATATTTAGGGAAGGTTAATTCATTAGCTTTAAAATTAGAAAAAAATTTTGTGTAATGAAATCAGTTTGTTTTATATTGTTGTAATAAATGCTTTTGAAGGTGGAAGAGAGAAACATTCTGCAAAACATGTTTTGATATTGTTTTTTTTTTGGTTAGTTTCTGCAACGGCGTTTTATAAGGCACAACCTGTCATTGAATTTATGTGTGAAGTATTAGACATTCGTGACATCAATGAGCAGCGTAAACCTTTGACGGACTCACAGCGGGTTAAATTCACCAAAGAAATTAAAGGTAAGAGGCATTAAATTTATTTATCTGACAATTGCCCATGACGTGTCTTAGTTTGAATTAGTCCCAAAATAATGGATGAGGAAACTTAAATGTTGTGTGAATTTTGTTTTAAACGTATAGATTGTGTTTTCTATTCAATTGAACTTGGAGTTGTACGAAATTTCTTTTTTTATAGGATATCATGGTAAAGAGCAATCCAATAGATTCTGGTTGTATGTATGTAAAATCTTAAATTATTTTTGAGAAATTTTTCAAGCTTATAGTTTGCAACTTTCAACGAGGTCAGATTGCATAAAACTAAATGGCTGATTCGGATTGTGACTGGATTTGATCGAAATATTAAAAGGGCCAGTTGCATATTGTCAGCAAGTTAGTACTCTATTTTATACAGGAAACTTTATTCCGTTTAATTTGTTTTAGTTAAATATTGTAACTTCTGGTCATTTATTTTCTTTCAGCATAATTTGCAATTAGAAATTGAAACTTTAAAGTTTTAGAAATTCTGAAAAAAATAACTAAAAAAATTTATTACATCATTTGGGTATGTATAGAATTTTATTGGTTTTTTTTTTGAAATTTTGTGATATTTTAAAAATGTTTTATGCAGCTGGCCCAGTAGCATTAACTTTATATAAAGAATGTTTAAATGCAGATTATAGCAATAAATTAACTGGTATTTCTCATTTTTCGAATTTAGGACTTAAGATCGAAATTACTCATTGCGGTACAATGAAGAGAAAGTATCGTGTTTGCAATGTGACCCGAAGACCAGCACAAATGCAATCGTAAGGATCAATAATAATTCATATTAATAAGATTGTGTGAATATTCAAGTAATTATATTTCTTGACAGTTTTCCTTTACAGTTAGAAAATGGTCAAACTGTGGAATGTACTGTAGCAAAATATTTTCTAGATAAATATAGAATGAAATTAAGGTAAATTTCAGCAACTTTTAATTTTTAGCATCTGATTTAATTAAATATTTAAAATAGGTTTCCACATTTACCTTGTTTACAAGTAGGTCAAGAACACAAACATACTTATCTACCATTAGAGGTAATTTTTCACATAATTTATTTTTGCAGTGGCTTAAAATAGTCTTTAAATTAAAGCGTGGTTCATTGCGATAACAATTTATCATTACGTTGGTCAGCTTCTGTTGCAATCATAAATTTACAGTTGTTGATGAAACTGGAGACTTGATTGGCAAACTATAGTTTTTCTTTCTATTAGCATATGACCACAGCAATCATATATAGATAACGGGGCAAAAGGAAAAAGTTTTCTTTTGCTGGGGCTTGTTTTTTTAAAAAAAAACTGCACAGTCAATACCGTTGGTGCCCTTCTGATGGCACAGAATAGTTCTGAAAAACTATTCCCAAACGGGAATAGATTAGAAACTGTAATAATACAGAAATGGAACAGTTCAGAATCAATAAGGTTTTTCACTAGTCTTCAGGTGGAATACTTTGCATGTTTGTGATTAGATCTCTAGTTAGCAAAACAATCATAAGGGTGTTGGTCTAGGTTTTTTTCGTGTGATCTGTGTCTTTAGTCTCTGTTCAGACAATTGTTATAGTTTGTAACACCAAAACGCAACTAAACTTAATTAAAGCACTACCTTTTATGAGGTGCTGAGCAAACTCGTTTGCACATTTAATTCAAAGCCTCCATGAAACTGATCTTCATTTTCTTTTTTCTGTAGTTTATGTTAGCCAGTCAAGCTACTTTGATTCTACAATTTTTCTCTCGCTTTTACATAAAACTCCTATCATAATCTTTACTGGCAATTATATTTTAAAATAAATAAATTAGAGTTATAAAAAGATTAATGTAATAGAGCAATAAGCTATAAAACATGAATGCATATGCAGTTTCCTAATGCAAAACAGAATTTTGCCAACTAAAATTATTTTTTATTTTATCTAAATAATTGGTTTCTAAAATTTTAGTTTCGTAAACTTGATCTACTCAACCCTGGTTCTGCTCGAATCAGTTGCTTTACTCTAAACGTTAGATATTAACTCAAGACTGCCTCAATATGATGGAAAACCAAATGCTGTATAATCAACAATCATTTCCAACTACCTATGTATTGTCTTTAAAGTGATTTTTACTGGTGGTATGCCATCAACTATTGGTTAGATAGTTTATCAAATGCTTGGAAAATTGTCCATTCCGGAGAATTTTCATTGATGACTCTTATACAGTGAAGGAATAAAAGATATCAAATTATTAGCTACATTCAAAATTTAAAATTTTTTCACATTTTAATTGAGTTTTAGTTTTATATACTATATATTTAAATAAGAAATAAAACTTAAACTGAACCAAAACTTTAAAAATTTTAAATTTTGAATGTAGCTAGTAGCTACACTCAAAATTTAAAACTTTTTCACAATTTAGTTTGTCGCTCTCCCACTTCCGATACTGTAAATTCGGGGAAATGGTATGTTTGGCGAGTTTGACTTAGCAAACTTGGGAGGTATCGGATCGAAATAACTTTACACTGTTTAAGTTTAATAACTACGACCAACGATTTTTTTCTTATACAGGGATCAGGTCTTTAAAATCGGGGTTGTACAGTTGGTATAAATTTACTCTATAATGCCTATTCGCAAGAGATGCTTGATTGGTTTGTGCGGGAGGAAAA
Organism: Henia vesuviana; assembly: GCA_034696185.1. NCBI lineage: Eukaryota > Metazoa > Arthropoda > Chilopoda > Geophilomorpha > Dignathodontidae > Henia > Henia vesuviana. The sequence goes on along the minus strand of JAQFZU010000351.1, from coordinate 20,452 downwards.
CAGTAATCGAACGCGTAATCGCGTCCGGCATGAGTGACTGTTGACTATTTGACAAAAGACATGGGTCAGAAGTTGAATGTCACGGCTCAGTACCTCCTTGTTAATTTTAATTGTCAAAATTCATATTTGCATAAGAATTTGCTTATTCAGTTTTGTTTTATAGCTTATTGCTGTATTATATTAGTCTTATTATAGTTTCAATTTGTTTATTTTAAAATAAATTTGTGGGTGAAGAATGTGAGTTTTATCTAAAAGTAAAGAAGAAATCCACATTTGCAGGCATTCAATTAAATATGCAAACTGAGTTTCTTCAGCATCTCATACATGTAAGCTTAGGTATTACTTTAATTATATTTAGTTTTGTTTTGGTGGTTGCTAACTACAAGCATTGTCTTAACAGCAATAAAAGATGGAGATCAAACTGGAAAAATAGGCTTGTATTTACCTGTTGTTTGTTTTGGTAATGGATGATTTCATTGCAAATGCACAAAGTGCACTACCTGGAGGCTGGTAAAAAACTATTCATTTACCTATCTATTCTTCAATCTATCTTTTCATTCATTTATTTTTCATTCAACTAACTTTCTCATCTTTCTTTGTGCAATTTTATAAAGATCAAATAGACTAGATGATGTTGTTTTTGCATTTGAACTTTTTGAGAAAAATAATTTTAATTGTTTACTTTTAGACCAATTTGGGAATGCTCCATAACTTTTGAAGGAAAATGTTTTCACAAAATTAAATTGATTTTGAGTTACAATCTGTTGAATCATATCTAGGCATAGAAGAAGATTTAGGCAGTAAATAACAGCAAAAGAATGGGGCATGAATGGGTGCATTGTAATTTTGCAATTAATAAAATAATTTTGTGGTCAGTTTTCTAGTGCTAAAGCAATTTCGAGCTTAAAGGCCGCTTCGCCTGCGAATTCGCCTACTTTTACGATTGCGAATTTTGAGCGATTTTAATTTCGCATGAAAATGTTGCAAAATTCTGCTTCACGTAACATTTAGAGATGCAATTCATATTTGCAATGGGATTGGATACTTCATTTTAGCTTGATTGCATCATGCCAAGCGCTGATCTGTGATTGGCTGCTGTGGCAAAATCGAGCAACAAAATTCCAGTTGTTTGGTTGTGTGTTCGCGTGACAAAAGTGGTTGCGAATTTGCTGCAACTAGCGACAGAAAGTACCTGAAAGCAGTTTACGTCTCAAACGGGGCATGTGAAACCGCTTTAATACTTACATGCTAAATTTTTTTGCTTTAAAATCCATGTGCTTTTTTCAATTATGCTTAATCCATTTGTGCCAATATAAATTCTGCAAACTGCAAAAAATATTTTGGGGTTATTCCCATTCATTTGGGTCAATTAGTAATTTCTAATTAATTTTATGTAGTGAAGTAGAACATCATTTTTTTATTTTTAATGCATTAGTTCTAAGTGATGTGAACCGTCTTCAGTTATATTAAACTATGATAGTATCTGCTGTGATATTCATTATTTAGTTTTTGAAATTATTGAGAGGTTTGAATATATTTTTATTTTTTATTAGTTAATTTAAATATTATTTTGTATACAACATAGCAGACTCATTGTATAAGTTATAATTTATTTTGAATAGATAGCTGTCTATATACATTACACAAAAGGATAGCTATTTGTGTGTGCCTAGCCATTTGGTATATAACTAGAAAACTATTTCATGTATAACATTTACGGAGCTAACTTAATTTTAAATTGATAAATGCTAAAGTTTTTTAAAGTTATGTATATTTCCTGAATTGGAATTATATAACAAATGTTAAATGCTGTCAGGAAAAATATTAATTTTAGATTTATATTTTATCTAGGTCTGTAATATTGTTGCTGGTCAAAGGTGTATCAAGAAATTAACAGATATGCAAACATCTACTATGATTAAGGTAATTGTTTTAGTAATTAAAAGATTAGTTAATTCAGATTTGGGAAAATGTGGCTTTTTTTAGGCCACAGCACGATCAGCACCTGACCGTGAGAAGGAAATCAACACATTGGTAAGCTTTGGGTCCATAAATTGGGTGTGTATATTCTATAATTAGCAATTGTAATTAATTTTTATTTTTAAATTTTCAACTTACTTATGTAGGTGCGAAAAGCAGATTTCAATAACGATCCCTATGTTCAAGAATTTGGTTTGTCTATCAGTAACACAATGATGGAAGTTCGAGGGCGCGTTCTCCCTCCACCTAAACTTCAGTATGGTGGCCGGGTAAGTGAAATTGTACGTGGAATTAATTAATTTCAGCATAAGTTGTTGGATTTTATTTCAGGCATTAGGTAAAATATTAATGAAACAATTATGAAAGTAAATTTTATAAGTAATATTGTTTACTGTTTTTTTTAAATTTCTTGGAAGTGTCATAAAATATTCATTTTTAAGACTTTTATTTATTAAAATCTAATGTTGCAATTTAGTGATGTTCTTCAAATGTAGCTATGACGCAAAAACCATTCACAAACCAATTAAACCATGAATTGGCATTATTTAATATCGATATCCTGATTGCATTCACTTGTCGAAAGTACAAAACTGGGTCATTAATGTTTTCCACATATTATTGGAAAGGTTAAAGTAATCAGTAGCATTCATAGTAGGATGAATGATGCATTTGTTTTCATATTTGTTATCCAAACTGGATTTACATTGTAGTACATAGCTAAATTTTTGATTTGCTAGTGCTATTAGCAAAATAATATTGTAGTTGCCCAAAAATATTGATTACTGACAATTTTTTTATGCTTTAATAATAACTGAATTTAACATTTTCTAAAGTTTTGGAAAATGACACTTGAGATAAAAGAAATAATTTAGTTTTTACATTAAATTATTTTTATATTTCACATTTTTTTACTTGATTTTTTTTTAAATTTGTAATGTTTGAGTATTATAGATGTAAGTTAGCACTAATAAATGCTCTGGACATTTTATCATTTGCATTTGCTGTCACGAAATGATCCCTCATTGTAGCGACCAGTAGCCTGGTGGTTGATAGAATGTGTTATGCTTACAGTCTGGACAAAGTCAGTGGGTATTAGGACTTATGTCGAAAATACACAGTAAGGCAACCTATAATAAATATTCAAAAAAAAAGACAGTACAATTAGTCTTTTAAATAAAATCGAAATATGGACATGGTTTAATCATAATTAAAATGAATCTCGAACTCAAGCATGTAACCACATTCTTAACCAAGTATTAAGATGTACTTGTTTAATGGTTTTATCACTACAGAAGAAGTGAAGTGCGTTGTTTGCATGTAAAATAATATACACAAATATGCCAATTTTTAGCCTCTAAAATTAACTTTATTGCCTATCAATCTTTGGGAGGTTTCTCTTCTTAGAATGCTCACTTATGTAGAATAATGAAGTATTTAAATATAATGTAGGTTTTAGACTTAAAACAATTTTTGATCTTTGAATAGTTTATTCATTTCATATTTTGAATATAGTATTGATATCCTGATTGTTATCGATGCATTATTTTAAATTTTTAAATTTATTTCTGTTTATGGTAGTAAATAGTTTAGGTAATTTGTCATTAGCCTTAGAAGCCATTTGGGGCAACATGTCAGGATTTGCTTTTCTCATTTCTAACACAAAAGTATATAAAGTTGCACTAAAACATTTTGACGAATCAGTGTAAATTTAAGTTTTAAAAATGAATAGAGTATTGAAATAATTTCCGAGTGCTTTATTATATTGTATTATTATTGTTTTTGCAAACGTAGTGTTTTATTGTTTGTTTTACATGTACATAGACTTCACAACCTGCAATTCCTAATCAAGGTGTGTGGGATATGAGAGGAAAGCAGTTTCACACTGGGGTTGAAATTCGCAATTGGGCACTAGCCTGTTTTGCTCCGCAGCGAACATGTCAAGAACAGGCTCTCAGGTGAATCTTGATAACTTATTGAATTTAGATGACATGAAAAATGTTTTTTGTATCTAGAAATTTCACATCGCAGCTGCAGAAGATAAGTAATGATGCGGGAATGCCTATTATTGGTCAACCATGTTTCTGCAAATATGCCACTGGCCCAGATCAAGTGGAGCCCATGTTCCGATATTTAAAGTCAACATTCCAGGGCCTCCAATTAGTGGTTGTAGTTCTTCCAGGAAAGACTCCGGTTTATGGTAAGAAAGTAGACAAAACATATTTGTAAATCAATTTTATATTTTTGCTGTTAGCTGAGGTGAAACGTGTAGGAGACACTGTGCTTGGAATGGCAACACAATGTGTTCAAGCGAAAAATGTTAACAAGACATCACCTCAGACGTTATCTAATTTGTGCTTAAAAATAAATGTAAAACTGGGAGGAGTGAATAGCATTCTCGTACCCAGCATACGGTAATTAGATTTTGGCTGAAGACAATTAAGATTATAAAGTATTACTTTGTTAAGACCTAAGGTGTTCAATGAGCCTGTGATATTTCTGGGTGCTGATGTTACCCATCCTCCTGCAGGGGATAACAAGAAGCCTTCCATTGCTGCAGTAAGTTTTACAACATTTTAAAACTAAGTGTAGTAATTTATGGTAATTTAGGTGGTTGGGAGTATGGATGCTCATCCCAGTCGCTACGCAGCGACCGTAAGGGTTCAGCAACACAGGCAGGAGATTATCCAAGAGCTTTCTGCGATGGTGCGGGAACTTTTAATACAGTTTTACAAATCAACACGTTTCAAGCCAAATCGAATAATCTTTTATCGAGATGGAGTGAGTGAAGGGCAGTTTCAAGCGGTGAGTGTTATCTGCAAATAAATCATTTACCCAGGTATTTATACAGAACAGAAATTGGAGAAATTTTTTATGTTGATTTTGAAATTAATATGGCAAGTTTGGGAGTGAAAGTTGAATGGCCTCTGAATACTAACTGTAGGGTCGATGGAGAGGCATTATTGTTTAAAGAATACGATTTTGGCAGTTTTAAATTCCATCATTTTATAGTAGTATATAATATAGCAAGAATTGGTCTTTATATAATTAAAGAACAAATCCAATTATGTTTAAATGCAGACTGTTATTGATTTGATATAAAAATAACTAAATAATGAAAAGATTTAGATTTAAATGGCTTCACTGAAATAATGCTAATTGTTATTGGTTCTGTGACAATAATCATGTGCTAGGACGTAAGTGTCTTTTATACAGACCAGAGGTTTATGTAGAAAACAGAATCTTCTAATGTAATAGTGATGTGTATACCAGAGCTCTAACAAGTGTTGTGCAAAAGGCTTGATTTTCTACAATAATGAATTTATTTAGTTTGTTTAAACAGCTTTTTTTAAAAACTTATTGTGATGTTTTTGGTGGGTCCTTTTGCTGACAGAAAAAATAAAGTCCTTTCTTTCTTTCAACTGTACAACAACTGAACAAATTTATTTCTCCTTTTTCCAACATTGCCATCTGATCATCATATAGTTATTTCTGCTCATTGTCTCTCAACATTCCATTCTCTAATCTTACAAAGTATATGAAATTTCAACCAATAACAATTTATCTTTATAAATTTAAACATTAAAAATATATACAAAATTTAGAATCATCACATTATAATAGATTTTAAAATTGAAAATGTTAGTAATTTTTTCTCTGCTAAATAACATTACCTAAAAAGAAAAATTTACTTGTAGTTAACTAAAGGGAAAATTTTTCATCACCAATTAGTTTTTTGTCTTTACCCAGTCACATTTGTCAATTTTGGCCAATAGGAGACTGATTATACTGACAATACATTAGTAAGCTGACTATATTGTCACTATTAGCAAATATTGATTGGCTAAAAGCAAAAGCATAATAGTAGCAATACATTGTTAGTAATAATATCACAAAAGCCTGTTGTTAGTTCCAAATAATCTCAAGCTCTTGTGGTGTTTTTGCTTTTAGCTTTTAGCGTCAATTAGTTTCAAGGTTTTTGCTCTGCGCTTTCTATGGCAATAATCAAAATTTTCATTCCAAATTAATCTATTTTTTATTAGTTTTAATGTCTGAATTAAAATATTGTAGGTTCTGTTGTGGATATTATTAAATATAGTATATTTAAATGAATTCTTTTTGTGGACAATGTTGTATTGTAAAAATAAATTATTTTAGAGTGCAATAGTTTGTATTTGACAAATACAGATTGGAATGAATGTTTTTTAAACGTACATAACACATTTGCAGAAAATACTGATCAAAAATTTAATAAAAATTAGGAAATTGAACTTAAATATTATGCAAGTTTAATTAATCATTTTCATCTAATCATCAATTTGATGATAATCATTTCATCAGAATTTTTATAAACAAAGTTTTTAATTATATCTTGTCAAAGTGACAGATACTTAAATTATAATTTTTTATAACAAATTTGTTGGCTAATTTGTAGAAATTTTTAAAACAAGGCTTAAATTGAAGCAGCTTTTATTTCATGTTTTATTTCACATGCAGTTTCTATGTGGTTGTTGTGTTTAATTTAGGGCACATAATAATTGATGACATGCATATTTCAAGTTAATATTGTATTTTCTTATCAGTACAATATGATAGTTTAATACTTGCTGTACATAGCCACAGGAAAAATTGATTTTATATTATATTAATTCAAAATAAAGAAATGATTCTTAATTTTTAGTAAAAGATGAAATTACTTCATCTTATGTCAGGAGAATGGAATTACTGGAATTAATGAAGACATAAACTATATAAATTTTAAATGCACATATTTACAAATTGAAATTAATGTTTATGCAATATCTGTGTTTGAGCTTTTTATAATTGTATTGTAGGTTCTGCAGCACGAGCTGCTGGCAGTTCGTGAAGCATGTATGAAGTTAGAAATTGATTACAAACCAGGAATTACATTCATTGTGGTTCAGAAACGACATCACACCCGTTTATTCTGCTCAGATAAGAAAGAGCAAATTGGTAAATCTGGTAATATTCCTGCAGGCACAACTGTTGATATTGGAATTACTCACCCTACTGAATTTGACTTTTATTTATGTTCACATGCTGGCATTCAGGTTTGAATTTATTAAATTTCAAAAACTGTTTAGGTTATATTGGTGAATTTCTTTCAGGGGACCAGCAGACCATCTCATTATCACGTTTTATGGGATGACAATCACTTCAGTGCAGATGAATTACAGTGTTTGACTTATCAGCTATGTCACACATACGTCCGTTGCACGAGGTCAGTGTCAATTCCCGCGCCAGCTTATTATGCACATCTTGTAGCTTTTCGAGCTCGCTATCACTTGGTGGAAAAAGAGCATGATAGGTATAGTAAGAGAAATACAGTAAAAAGTTTTATTTATTTTTTGTGTAAATTCTCAGTGGTGAAGGAAGTCATCAATCTGGTAATAGTGAAGACCGCACGCCAAGTGCAATGGCACGTGCTGTTACAGTACATGCGGATACTAATAAAGTGATGTATTTTGCTTAATTATAGCTAGAATTAGGTGGTTTTTATGGATTATTTTAAGCTGGCATTTTTTTTAACTTATTTTTATTATTTGAGTAATACTAAAAATAGCAAAATATCATGAATTTAAAGTTAATTTTTGTCTTAAAAAAATGCCTTTCAAGTAATAGTTTCTGCTCATATTTATAAAAAGAAAAGAAAAATTATAATGAGAAAAAGAGTATGAATGGTTATTTACTTTTTAACACAATAAACTTATATGTCACACATGACACTAAATAGTTGAGATCTGCTCTTGATGTAATTCAGTATTTTTAATTCACAGAATTATTAAAATAAAATGGAATCTATAAATATAAAGATTTGAAAAACAAAGATTTCTATACTGCAAAAATGACTTATTATTTTTGTTTGGATTCTAAAGACATAATTCATTATTATTATTGTAAAATTGGCAAGTTGATAAATTTACCACAAAGTTCCTAATCCTTAAAATTAAAATTACTGATGATTTTTTTAAATGGCAGCAAGTTTAATAATATTTGATTTTGAAATTTACGTGAATTCAAATTTAAATTGCTTAAATCGTTTGAGCATCAATGATCAAGCTGTGGTAATTCAACGAGGACTATTGAAATGCGAATAATCAATTTAGATTTGAATGCACTTTTAATTTCTGTTTCCAATAAATTGTAATAAGCTGTTTCAATTATTTTTCATTAAACCAGTTTCAATCACTGCATCAGAAATTAATAAAAGCTAAAAATGTATTCATTTTATTTGCTAAAGAGGTAATACTGCATTTAAAAATTTATTATATGTTACAGTCGTCATTCTGGTCTGTTCTTGAATGATTTTTATTATATAGCAAAGGTAGAGTAGCTTATGAATTGTTTTTGAAATGAATAAGTATTTTATAATTGTATTTAAAATTTATTTAATTGCAACTACAAGACGGAAAAATTAATTTTAAATGAAATGTATTGTCTGCTGTAATTTCCCTGACGATGCTATTATAGTGGGAATATAATTTCATAATAAGTGGATCATGGGTTTGCACTTAAGTAATTTTTATTATTTTCTCATAATGAACTGTGTAAATTAAGTTTTCTATATTAAAAATGTTTTTGAAAATTTTGTTGAAATTTTCCATTGTAAAAGTCAAATCAAGTTCTTAAATTCATAATAATAAAGTTATCCATAATTATTATAATATTTTGATTTTCCTGTTATTAATTTTTAATTTAGATTTTTTACATGTAATTTATTGTATAGAGAAGCTGTTGCCATTAGACAAACAATTCACAAGCAATTTATGCAGTTTGAGCACCAAAGGAAAATAACTTAATTTTTAATATGAGAACTAATATATATATCTACAAAAATGAAGAAGTATTATAATGAAGCAAAACTTGTAACTATATCAAAAATGACTTAATTTTCAAAATCTTCTAAATAATAATCTAAAAAAAAATTAAAGTTGTAACGTTTCTTAATATAAAAACTGAAACAAAACGTGTCAGTTATGATACACTTCGAAAAGAAACAGGTGTGGCAACTGTATCTCTAAAGCTCTGATGGTGCTTCTTTTAGAGATCTGCCACTTACAAGGAAACTACACTAATAAGACTATGGCTGATTTCTTTAAAATTGTGGTCAAACAACTTTTTATAGATATCAAAACTTTTTTACAAATTTGTTCACCTTTCAACCAACAATAATCTATTGGCATTTTTTCCCATTATAATACATGTTTAGTGCATAATTTGGCTATGCCAACTTTGACTTAGATTATTGTTGGTTGAGAGGTAAACAAATTTATAAAAAGACAGTTTTGATGCCAATAAATAATTGTTTGATTATAATTTTAAAGAAATCAACTACAATATTATTGGTATAGTTCCCTTTTTAGATTTGTTAGTTTCACAAAATATACTAATATAAAATTTATATTAGTAGGAAAGGTCTAACTGTATCGTTAATTAGTATAGAGAGAACAATATAAACCAGAATTGTAACTCAATGCGTTGGAATGTTCAGAAGGTATTCAGCCAAGTTAAATTTAATTATTTAAGGGAAAGTAAATTAAATCCATAAAAGGAAAGTGCTTTCCCATAAGCAACACAATAAATGCACTGCTAAACAGGAATAAATCAGTTAAACACTCATTAATTTTCTCAATAAGTGCACAAGTCCCAAAGACTGAATAAATTCCTGTTTGAATTCAAATTTACAATGAATAAATGTATAAAGTTTACTTAAATCAACCAGGAAATTGTAAGAGATGTGGTCTGTTTGTAGATTTTAATTGAAGTGTGTCAAAAACTTAAAAAAATAAAAAAAATGCCTAAATATTTAATGAGGCAGCATTCTGGGCATGCTTAGTTTTACTTTCAGTGCCCTCTATTTCCTGTTTTACCCAGAAGTAATGATCAGATCTGTATGTGGTAACTCAAAAGGACAATCACACTTTAGTGATGCAGAGATTGTCCTACAGATGTTGAATGGTGACAACTTAAAAGTGAGCACATGCATGCTCAATTGCACAATAGACCAAGGGATCGGTGCATAACAAAGTAGAATTGGGTCTAAATCAAAGTAGAATTGGGTTTAAGTCAAAATAAATCTGAATTTTATCCACAAAACAAATCCCAATAATATACATCTTCACAAAATCTTAATACAACTAGTATTTGAAGGTTTAAAAATAAAACATTAAAGCTGATCTTGTTGAGAGCACACTCAACTGTAATACGATGGGTGATGCAAGCGGGTTAGTGCGACACAAGCAGAAAGAGAGGGGACTTCTGCTGGTTGAACAGCTATGCCATTAGTCCCTGACAAGCTCCCTCTTAGTGCAGGGTTGCCCTTCTTTGGTGTCCAAATAGCTTTGAGCAAGATGCACAAAGCCTAGTACTAAATGTCCTAAAACTAATATAAGAGTAAGTTAGTAAAGAGCTACATTTTGATTGAGATAAAAATTACAACTGATTTTATTGTCCTTTGTCTCTTACAAACAAAACTATCAAGAATAGCTCATGCCAACAATAAGCATGAAGAGAACAGCTCATGCCAACAATAAGCATGAAGAGAACAGCCATTGCCAACAATCAACATGAGCCAAAAAGACTTAACTTAAGCATAACCCAAATAATTGGGCCATAGGTCTACTTAACCCTACCTAAACCTAACACTTGATGTGCTCGCAGCATCCTCCGCCTTGGTAACGAGCTAAGACACTTAAAGTAAACAGAAGTTTTGGATTTCTCGTCTCATTGTAGTTCTATCGGCTAACTTTACTGCACACTTGTCCATCTCGTCCAGGAAACACTTCCATTATTCGAGCGAGAGGCCATTTGCAGCGAGTCACCTTGTCCTTCACGAGTAGCACTATTTGTCCCACTTGGGTCGGTGTTGATGGTTCTCATCTGGAGCTAGTGTGGAAATTTCGTAACAGCATTAAATAGTCATTTTGCCATCGATTCCAAAACTCAATGTTTAGCTGTCGCTGATGAGGCCATTGCCGCAATATTCCTTGTCGGGTAGACTCCAAACACTCGGTGCTGGGTTGACGGTTGAACAAGGGCTGCCTTCTATTTACAAAATGATTCGGAGCCAGCACCAGAGGATCTGTTGGATCTTCGCTTAGGTAACAAATCGGTCGAGAATTCCCTGCTGCAGATACTTCAGGTAAGACGGTAGTCAACTCCTCAAAGGTGAGTTGAATATGGCAGAAAGTGTGCTGCAGTCGCTTTTTAATGGAACGTACCATGAGCTCCCAAACCCCCTCCCTCCAGGTGGCCTTCCGACAATAAAGCCCCACGAAACACCTCGACCAGTCATAAAATCATCGACTAAAAGATTAGAAATCATCGACCAAAACCCTCTCAACTCTCGTCTGGCAGCGCAAAAGTTCTTAGCATTATCAGACCATATTCTTTGACTAACCCCAAACTGAACAAAGAATCGACGCAGAATCAAAAGGAAAGCCTCCATTGTCATGGAAGATAGGACTTCAACTTAAACGGCCCTAGTTACCACGCAAGTAAATAAACAAAAGTAGCATTTGGATGTTGTAAATTGATCAGTTGACAACATCCGAAGAGGCCCTGCAAAATCCACCCCAGTGACCGTAAATAAACCCGATTCTGTAACTCGTGCCTCAGACAGAAGTCAGACAGGGGGACTTCTGGCACACTCATTGGTTTAACTCTAAACCGGTTGCAAATTGAACACTTTGCTAAACTTTTGCAAACAGCCCTCTGACCCTGTAGAATCCAAAACCGAGACCAAACAGCAACCAAAGTATCTTGCAGTTTGGAGTGGAATAACCGAGTATGCAAATCTAAAACCATCATTTCGACAAATGGACCCCCACGAGACAAAATCAATGGATGCTTTGAACAGAAAGGTATGTGGGTTTTCTGTAACCGACTTCCTAAACAAATCATGCCCTCGTCTAAAAAAGGTTGAAAAGCAGCCAACAATGAATTTCTTCTAACTGATTGACCAACGCCTAAGGCTGCAATCTCTTCACTAAACTGTTGTTGGCTTTGCACTAGGCAAACCCACACCTTCTCAGCCTCATTAATTTCTGCTGAAGATAGCGAACCACGAAATGCTTTGTGAGCCCATCTTTACTTTACTCTACCCATCTTAAAAAGGTCTAAAGTGGTAATTCTTATGCATTTTTAATATTTTCATATTGATACACAAAGTGATGTTTTGACATTTTGTGTTAAGACATGCAAATACATAGTGATGTTTTGACACTTTGTGTACTGGAATGCAAATACAAAATTAGACATCTTTTAGAAAATCTATGCCGTAACCCTCAGCAAATGTCTTAGCGAACTAAACCGAGTTAAATCTATTGCATCATCTTCAACAGTAACAGGTGTTACTAAAACTTTCTGTTCCTGACTTACATTGCAAACTGGTATAATCTGATCATTTGGCCAACCATCTCTTGGACCCTTTAGCCACTCTGGAACTTCCCACCAAATTCTGCGATTAACTAAATCAACGGCAGCTATCCCTCCAGTCAAATTATCAGCAGCATTATCTATTTCAGCAACATGACGCCAATCTGTAATGCGAGTCAGGCTGTATCTCTTGAATTCTATTAGCCACAAAACACTTCCAAGTGTTGGCTGGTTTGGCTAACCAATATCGGACAACGGCAGAGTCTGTCCAACAAAAATGTGTTGACTCTTGAGAACCTCCCAACACTTTACGACAATATGATAGCAACCATGCTCCCAACAGGGCTGCTAACAATTCTAATCGAGGAAGAGTAACCTTTTTACGAGTCTTAACCCTCCTTCGAGCCATTAGTAGATAAATCAAACTTTCCTCATCAAGTTTTCTTATTCAAAGATAAACTGCTGCCTCATAGGCTTGTTCAGACGGTCTGAGAACATATGAAATGATATGGAACCTGCAGGAGAATAGCTAAACAAACCAATCCAACGACTAATCCTAATTTGCTCTACGGCTTGGCCCTTTTGAACCCATTGCTGCCATTCATGTAACTGCAAAACTTCAAGCTATTTGTCTCATTCTACCCCAGAGACCCAAATATCCTGAAACAAGATTTTTGCTCTTATTGTGAATGGCAACAGAAAACCTAAAGGGTCAAACACTGCGGAAATTTGGCTCGGCACTTCGTTTAGTTCATAACTGGTTGTTCTTGATTTTATACCCAAAGTAAAAACAATCGCATTGCTATTGCCACCAGAGACCAAGAACCTTTGAAAGATCACCTCTGCAAGCGAAATCATGATTTGCCACCTCTTCTTCAGCCTGAACCCATTTGAAATGCAATTCTGAAGACGAAGTGGACCACTTTTGCATGTCAATGCGTGCTTCTGACAAAATGCGTTTGCAGGTTTTGCTTAATTGGAAAGCCAAATCTACCGTATCCCCACCCGCTAGCAAATTGTCAACGTACAAATTTTTGTCGAAGAATCCAGCTGCTTCAGGCCACTGGTTCTTCCAGGCATGATGACGAATAGTAGCAGCTAATAAGAACGGACTGGGATTTGCTCCAAACAAGACAACCTTCTTTTGCAGAATGACTAGATGTTCTTCTAAGCTTTCTCTGCTCCATTCAGATTCCCAGATACTTGTCAGTTACCCACAGTGTATGGCATCATGATCTAAGGAAGCCAACAAAATTTGCAAGAAAGCTTTTGCAATATTGCCCACAAAGGGAACACAATAACAGCGAAATCGAATAAGAAGCTCGGCAATCTCTGGAATAAGTGAGGGCCCGAAGGGCAGACAATCATTGAGCGAGAGAAAGCCTGGACCATGGAAGGAGGCGTCAAAAACCACCCTTACTTTTGTTGTGGTTCTGTCTTTGCGAATCATGGCATGATGGGGCAGATAATACTCTGGATGACCAACCGGAACATCAGGAACCACCACCTAAGCATGATCAGCTTTAATGTATCCCCTAATAGCTGCCTGATACCGTTTTCTGACGTCTACCCATTTAGACAATCGACGAGTAAGCTGGAAAAACCGTGAAAATGCTTCACTCTAGTTGGAACTGAGTAGATGAGCATTGCTCTTTCAAGGAAGTCGCACCTCGTATTGTCCTTCCGGTCCTTGCTTAATAATCCTCAAAAACTGTTTGTGAACTGGATCAGAAATTGACTCCTTACCTTCTATAATACCAATATGCTCCATTTTCCAAAATTTAACAATCTGTTTTTCTAGGCCTACACATCCGACTGAAGTTGAAACGAACTTGTTATTTTGCCCATCTTTTGCCTACCCATCCAGTACTCAACTAAACTTAGTCTCCACCGCTGCTGTAACATTATCAAAATGCTCTGTGCGTCTAGAAACTACCCACCAATAAACATCAGAACCAAATAATAAATTAATGTTTTTGGAACAATGATTGTCTGCCCTTCGGGCCCTCACTTATTCCAAAGAATGCCGAGCTTCTTATTTGATTTCGCTGTTATTGTGTTCCCTTTGTAGGCGATATTGCAAAAGCTTTCTTGCAAATTTTGTTGGCTTCCTTAGATCATGATGCCATACACTGTGGGTAACTGATGATGATTTTGATTGGAATGAGGACTAGGTGGCTACGAAACTGCGTCTCTATCTCCTTACAATTTTTAATAACGAAGACATATGTTCATTAATAATTATGTCCTTCTGTCCAAATTTTCTCTGCAAGAGAGATTTCGCTGCCTCGTAATTGGCACCCGTCAGCACAAATCCTTCGATTGCCTTAGCTGCCTGTTCAGTTAATAGACTTCTTAAATAATTGAACTTGTTTACAAGAAAGATTGCTATTCCGGTCAATACTGGAACAAAATTGGTCCCAAAATCGCTGCCATTCGAGAACATTTCCATCAAATTTCGATATATCCAATTTGGGTAACTTCACTTTAGCCGACGAAGGCGACACCCCAGCAACTGAAGCATTAGAAGCAGGAACCAAGCCAAAATTGGCAATACTCACAGCTCTGGTCATTGATAACACACCAACTTGCCGCAACCAGGTTTCTGCTTGCAAAATCGAAGATTCAAACAAAGTTTTGTAGCCACCTACTCCCTCATATTCCTCATTCCAATCAAAATTGTCATCAGCTTCAGTCTGCACCTTTTCATCCAATAATCGAAGTTTGTCCATAAATTTGTACTAATAAAGTACTAATATGGGTTAATACCATAGCAGCATTCTGAGCCTGACTTTCACTCTGAAGCAACCCCGTGGTCCTGGTAATTCAACTCCTTAGGCCTCTCCGTTGACTGTGGGCTGCCATCTTGTCTTCCCTTGTAGCCTTGCACCAAACAATTGCAGACTGATAAATAAGCTGAGGCCTCCAACCTAAGTTTATTCACTTTTAATATATCAAAAATTCACAAAACTACTTGCCTATAACACTAAACAAAATGCACTGAAGCACTAAAAGCTGGTTCCCAGGTTTCGGCAACAAATGATGTTCACAAGAAAGCACACACTAGAATCTACTAATAGGCACAACTTGAGATTCCATCTTTTATCATACAAAAGAAAAAAGCATTAACCACAACTCGACAACAACCATAGTAACCACAATAATAAAAACAAGTCTACACTCTAGTAACAGAAAAAGTTAACAACGTGGTTAAATGGATACCAAGGAGAACCCAGCAATGCCATGCGGCAAGAATACACCACAGCACAACATTGCTTATAGAATGGTTTGCAAAATGAAGGTAGTCATTTCAAAACCAGCAGCAGCTTATCTCTACTATGTCTGGTCATTAGGCATTATGCAGCTCAACAAGCAAAGGAATATCCGAGAGAATGACAAGTTTTGGACAAAACATTTATATAGACAACTTGTTCTAAGGAGGCCGTAGAAAACAGGAGGCATTCACCCTTTATAAAAACATAAGAAATCTGCTACTTGAAGCTTAAATGCCACTCAATAAATGAACAACTTTGTCAACCTTCTTACAAGAAAAATAAGAAGAATTGCAAGAAGATATTGCACAGAAAAATGTAAAGTTTCCTTCTGATGACGGTAGCAAGATCCTAGAGCTACATTGAAGCCCAAAAAATGCTTATTCTTTTTTAACTGTAAGATTGAATATTGAAAGCCTGTGATAAAACGTGCAATTTTACAGCAGATGGCAAGACTGGTTGATCCTCTAGGATTACTAGGTCCATTCAAAATAAGAATAAAAAGTCTTATACAAGACTTGTGTTTGTCCAAAGTGGAATGAGATGTTCCACGGAAACACACATCTGCCAGAAGTGGCAAAAATAGATGCAGAAGCTACAAAAGAATTACCAGTTACAGATGCCTTGCTTTCTTCTGGTTAAAAGTCCATCTTTAGATGCCAACTGGCAATTGCTCGTCTTGACAGATGCTTTCAAAAGAGCTTATGGGACTCATATAAATTATAAATGATATAACATTGTCTGAATAAAACAAATTTTTACTTTATAATTTATAAATTTATAAAAATTAATTATAAATGTATTAATTTAATTTTGTGTGTGGCCTATTCTCTGGTGTCCAATGCCCTATTGCCACTGCAAAAAAGGCTAAGTGCCAGAGTGTTAAAGCTATGCCCAAGGGATGATATGCTCAGTGGGCAATCCAATAGAGTTATCAAAGCCAAAGGGATTAGTTAGTAATTTTTAGTGGAAGCTGAACAGAGAACCAAACAAGTTGAATTCCTGATCTGAACTGAGTTTTAATACAATTGCAACTTAGAAAGAAGACTTTACAATAATATAAGATGCTTATATATACAATGCATGTACTAACAATGGTTTATGCTGCACATGAAGAAAAGAACAGGAAAAGGCTTAACTCTACTTTATATCAAATGTTGGCTAAATGTCTAACTAATAATACAACCTAATGCTTAAACAATAAACAGTATCAGCTCGGAACAAGGTGGTGGTGATGGTATGTTGCTTAAAGTTGCCAGTAGCTACTATAACTATACACGACCGCCAACAACTCAATTTTACACAAATCATAAAACAAAACACAATCCATTTCTTATCACAGTCAAGTACAAAGATGGGAACCAGGGACAACCCAGTCAATGCCTAGCAGCAAAAAGACACTGCAGCACAACGAAAAGAAATGAAATGAAAAAAGAACAAAACAAGAAATAAAATTTAAAAAAAAAAAAATAAAATAAAAAAACAACTGAGAGCCCAAAACCCATCATTGGCAAGAAAAAAGAAGAATTAGGAAAAACAGAAGAAAAAATAACCAGTAGGCCCTACTAATCTCACCACTAAGAAGCCTGATGATGATGTACTAACAGGAGAGACCACCTGAAGGCCAGGGTTTGGAAGTTTTCCCCCTTCTTTTTTTGAATATAGCAGAACCTTTACATCATGTTTTAGTACCCTTTCTTGAATATTACCCTAACCTTGTAGGGTTAGGGTAACAGCTTGGAGGAATAAAGGTTTTTATCTTCAGCAGTTGTTCAAGCTTGCTACTAAAGAGCTAAAAGAAGCCAAGGATTATTAAATCAAGCAGATGTAACCAGATGCCTTTCAAAAAAAATACTTGCTCTTGATAAGCAGAAGCTTGTTTCTACTAACTCAAGATTGACGTTATTAGGCTCTTTTGTAAATGACAAAGATTACATGAGACTGGAAAGGGTCAGCTACACTTTTCTGCTTTGTCATTTATAAGCAAACACCCTGTAATTTTGCCTAGTAAAGAGGGTTTGTGGGGTTAATAATATTAGAATGCATATGAAAGCTTATTTCATTCAGGATTACAAGAAACACTATTAGCAGCAATCTGAGAGGAGTTTTAGGTATTAAAAAGGCAACGAAGTGTTTAAATTGTTATTAACAAATGCTAAATTGTTATTAAATGCTTAGTTTGCAGAAATAATACAGCAAAACCTACAATGCAAATTACTGCACATTAGCCCTTTGATCATGTAGCTGGCTTGGACTTTTCTGGACTTTATGGATTTAACAAAGAGAATAGTTTTATGGCATATCTTGTTGTTTTTATGGGTGCAGTAACAAGAGCAGTTCATGTCGATTTGACAATAGCAATGAATGTAGCAGCTTTTATACTTGTTTTAAAGCAATTCTTTAGTTTGTATGGAATATCACACATCATTTATTTGGACAATGCAAAGACCGTTTATGAGGCACAGCGAGAACTTCGTGGAGTTGGAGCAGTAGTAAACAGTGCATCAGTACAGGACTTTGCACGAAGATAACAAATCAAGTGAAAGTTAAATATTGAGCAAGTGGTTTGGTGGGGCAGTTTCTGAGAACAGAGGGTCAAATCGATTAAAAACAGATAGAAGAAAACCATTGGATGCACTTTGAACTTTGAAGAGATATTCCTCACAATTCCAATACAATTCCAGCAATTCTTAATTCTTGTCCTTACTTATCTTAACAAGGATACTTCAGATGGCATAGCCCTTATACCAGGTCATTTAGATAAAGGACAATATATTTGTCAAGAATAACTCCAGATGATCGAAACAGTACAAATGGGAGTGATTTGAAAAAACAATTGGTTCAATAAAATCCATTCGTTGTTTCATTTTGGCAAAAATGGTTGACATAGAACCTTCAATTATTGCGGAACTATTATACAGTGCATCAAGAAAAAGCTACAAGCATTCAAATTGGTGCAAGAATGTAAACTTCTTGTACAGAGTTTACCTTCTTGGCAACTTGCAAGAGTTGTGGAAGAATCCCAGGAATCCCAGGTCGAGATAAAAGAATTCGAACATGCAAATTTCAAACTACAACTGGAGCAAAACTGATATCAGCCATCAACATCTTTATAGACATGAGCTGTGATTGACTGTCATCAAGGGGAGGGAAAGAATATTGTGATTGAATATAAATTTAAGTAATCATTGAATAACCCTGTTGCGAGCACATCAAGTGTTAGGTTTAAGTAGGCCTAAGGCCCAATTGTTATGCTTAAGTTAAGCCTTTTTTGCTTATGTTGATTGTTGGCATGAGCTGTTCTCTTCATGCTTATTGTTGGCACAAACTGTTTTTTAGATTGTTTGCACAAGCTGTTCTGCTCATGCTGGTATTGTTGGCATGAGCTGTTCTTGAGTTTTTTTGTAAGATTCAAAGGACAATAAAATCAGTTGCAATTTTGATCTCAATCAGTTAGCTCTACTAACTTACTCATATATTAGTTTTAGGACCTTTGGTACTAGGCTATGTGCATCTTGCTCAAAGCTATTTGGACACCAAAGAAAGGCAACCCTGCACTAAGAGGGAGCTTGTCAGGGACTAATGGCATAGCTGTTCAACCAGCATAAGTCCCCTTTCTTTCTGCTTGCGTCACACTAACCCGCTTGCATCACCCATCCTATTACAGTTGAGTGTGCTCTCAACAAACTGGTGCCGTGACCAGGATCGCAGTGTCCAAGTATATCGCTCGGGGCTTTAAAATCCAAGCAGCGAGGGTTCTGAACAGAAGTGACCAAAAGATGTAATCAGTTTGAGGCTGAGTTTGTTGAGGAGAATCGGGACATTGCAGCTCTAAGACAGATTGTGTCGTTTTTAAAATTTGCTAGCCAAGAATTATCTGCAGTAGATGAGCGGCTTCTCTCACTGTGGAGTGACAACGAAATTGATGCTGAAATTGATTCTGCTATTGGTTATGCTGTAAAGGCCCAGGAAATTCTAGCCAAATTGAAAGAGCTAGAAAGGCCTATAGTTGTAGAAGATTCTGTTCATTTTTCTCCTCGCTCAGTGCGACCAAAAGTATCACCTGTTCTTTTGTTGCAGGCTTTACCAAATATTCATGACTTGCTCTCTTTCACTGAATCAGAAGTATTTGCCTATTAGAATGTAGCCAAGCTAAAGTGCAATATACCTACAACGAAAGTTCCCTCATTTTCACCTTCTGTAAAGTCTTATAGCAGTGCTGCATCTTCTCTTTCTACTTTGACGACTACACCAGTAGATGACTCGTGATGTGCATTTTGTCATAGTCAACATGATGCTTCTGCTTGTCTAGTTGCTCCATCGGTTAGAGCTTGAAAAGATATAATACTACGTCAAAGGTTGTGCTTTCGGAGTTTTAAGACAGGTCATATAATTAGACAGTGTCTACAATTTACTCGTTGCTGTAGTCGATTTCAGCCGGGACATTATCACGACTCTATTTGTAATAAGGCTGGAGTTGGTAGAGATTAGGCCGTTATATCTGTTTCGATAAACATTAGCTGTGTAATAGTCCTCCAAACTGCAGCAGTTTAGATGGGGGAAGAACATGGCAAAGTTGCCATTAGATGTCTACTTGATAATGGTTCTCAGGCGACATTTGTCCATACTAAGGACGCTTGAGAATAAGGGCTAAGAAGATGTTGGAATGTTCAATGTGTTTGCATGCTTTTGGGGGTTCATTAAAACAGGTACCTGTCCTTTGCTAGTAAACTTCCATGCCCTAGCCTCCTCGTGGCGCCCCCTGGAAGTTCACCATCAAGGGGCTCCTTGGTGGTGGAACTAAT
>JAQFZU010000350.1:0-30158 GCA_034696185.1 Henia vesuviana | reverse complement strand
TTCTTCGGAAGATGGACTTGAAATTCAGATAAAAGGAATTGGAAATGCAGACAATTGAAAAGTGGTATTGCCTTAGTACTCAGATGGGAGATATCAGACCACAAGCAAAATCCCAAATGCCACTTCCCAAATTTCGTTTCTAAAGCTATGTAGTCGATATTTCTTTGAAAGGAAATTAAAGCAGTTGGTGTTGTCTTTGGAGACAATTCTTAAAGGGAATTAGTGTTTAAGTGAAGTAGAAAAATAAACCTGAATGTAAATATAAACACTCATACAATCTTAATTGAATTGAGCCTTAACAAGTGATTTACTCACTCAAACAAGGACAATCTACAACTTGTCCTTGTCTTTTCTCTTACCAAAACTTTTCATTGGAATAGGAAGTGCCAAATTGTCAAGGCCATTTTTTAAACAAGAAGACCTCTGAAAGTTAGGAGTTATTACAATGGCAATCCAAAGAAAATCATAAGTGACAGTTAATTTATACAACAAGAAAAAATTATTGCGAATGCCATACCATTAAATGACACACTCGAGCACATACCAATACCAACCACAATAATTTACTGCAGAGTTAATAGCAGAAGAAAGTCTTAGACGAAAAATACCGAAGACAAAATTTTTGGTGTTTTAGTTGAGTTTTATTTCTTATTCATCAGTTGTGAATGTGGAAATTTTAATCGAAATGTGTGTTTCATCATATCCAGGAAATGGTGACTCTAGGGTGAAATGGCAGCAGTTCCAAATAAGGTTAAAGAGTGATTGAAAGTTGGAAGTTATACGCTGTTGTTTGCAAGGAGATTATTGCATTTCATTGATCTGATTTTATTGAAATTTTCAATCAACCGTAAATTTGAAACGATGCGATTTTATTTTATCAAGGATTAGTGTATTTTGGATATTTTAACCAATTTCAAAAATCAACCGACATAGGATTACGTAACTTTTATTGATCAACAAACCTCTATAATTAATTACTGGCGATGAAAATAAAATCTAATTCCGCAATTTACGAACCAAATTTCTATTTACGATTTGAATTGACGTCTCTTGAGAATTCGACGAAAAAACTCCATTCAAAATCACGTTCGTTTTCTATTCCGAAATTGTGACTTTTTTTAATATGAATAAATAAACAATTTTAGAATTTTAAATTACTTTTATTATTTACTTAAAATTAAATTTAAAATTTATTTGCACAGTATAAGCAATGGATTGAAGGGTAAATACCACATATTTTGCAATATTTTATTTTTAAATAATTTTCATTTGATTTATTATTAAATTATTTGACGACAACTAATCATTTCTTTGCGTGATTCGAAAATAAGCTTTGAAGGACGAGTTTGGAAATGCGCAATATAAAAAACAATGCGGTTTTAGCGCATTATCAAATCCAAACTTACAAAATCCTCGAACACATCCTTAATTCATTTCCATCGACCCGAAATTTAAGAATTTATTTAACAAAACTCGACGCCATTTTTTTTATTCAAATTCAAACCGAATTAAATTCCAAAAAATTAGAAAATTAATTTATTATTAAATTCGCTGTTTAATGACATTCGAATTAATTTATTTTTATTTTTTGAGGATTCGGTTTTAGTTATATCGATTTGTATAAAGGAAACTCGACTTGAATTTATATATTTTTTTTTTGAATTTTCTTTTCAAAATTTGATTTAAGGATTTATTGATACGTTGTGAATCGATTTGGGTCTGTATTTGCAGATGTTTTTAAAAATCGGCCTTGAATTTTATGAATTTTTTTTTTTAATTTTATATTTAGCTATTTATTGATAAAATAATTTCACGTATCATTAAGTTAATTTAATCTGAATAAATATTCACTTAAATCGCCCATTTAAGACGTTTAACCCAAAATGTAAATTACATTTTTCAATTTCAATTTTTTTTTAAAGGTAAATTTTATTATATTTTTATGTTGAAAATAGTACAGAATTCTAAGAATTTATTATCGCAATCGTTTTCTTCAGACGTCATTGGATCGATTTAAGTTTTATAAATAGTCGCTACATTATTAAAAGGGAGTAATTAAGTATAAGCAACTCGTATATAAACATTAAACTTTCAATGAAAGGAAATAAATATTTAACCTTTTTTTTTTTAAACCTTAAAATATAATTTAGATATAATAAATTTTTGATTGATATTAAGAGTGATGACGTCATAAGTTATATATTTGATTGACGTGCGCGTGGATTGGCATTTTTGCTTTTATTATTTTAACGATTCACATTTCAAGAATGAAAATTTAAACTCGAAATTGTTAAATATAAATTTAAAAAATGACAAAATTGAGAATTTGTAATCAACTTGTTTTATTTACTCCAGACAATTGACAGGGTGGAGACCCCCAAACGAATTAGAATCAAAACGAGAAAATTTGTCAATTGATTCGTAAATTAGATCGAGTGTAGATTTTAATTCGACATTTAATTTGTAAAAATTTTAAATGTTAATAATTTGTTAAAATTATATTTTTCAGTGAATGCAACATATGAGTAGCTTGTCAAGCAGGCGAAAACTCATGAAGTAGCCAAGGTGGACCATGTCCGAGTCAGAGGCGGTTGGCGATTCAAGGCCTCAATTCCGTCCGTTTACGCGGGAATCGTTGGCAGCAATAGAAGCGCGAATTGCTGCCGAAGCTGAAGCGAAACGAGAACACAAACTTCATCCTGAATCGGAAGAAGGTGAAAAACATCGTGACGATGACGAAGGCAGTGAAGATCAAGGGCCTGAAGCCAACCTCGAAGCTGGGATGCCGTTACCTCTGTACATGCACCACAATTTCCCGCCGGAATTATACGCAACACCTATCGAGGACATCGACAAATTTTATCACAATCGAAGGGTAATTAATTAATAACAACATCATTTTAACCAATTTTACCAATATTTCCGATCAGTTGTTGAATTCAGCCGATTGGTGGCGCTAATTTCAAATGGAGTTTTACGAAAATATTATTTTTAACTGAATCCAACTTAATTATTTGTATTTCTACCAGTTTCTATTTGTTTAGTGATTTTTCTTATTAATTATTTAAATTAGACGTTCGTTGTCATCAGCAAGGGGAAGGATATTTTCCGATTTAGTGCTCATAAGGCACTATGGCTTATGGATCCGTTCCATCCGTTACGAAGAATAGCCATCTATGTCCTCGTCCATCCGATTTTTAGTGTAGTGGTCATTACTACTATTCTTATCAACTGCATTCTTATGACCCAACCTACTAGTCCCTTAGCAGAGGAATCAGAGTAAGTTTTTCGTAAATTTAACACTTTTATTACTCATATTTTTTCATTTTTCTTTGTAGAAACTACTTTACTGCTATCTATACCTTTGAATCCGTAACGAAAATGTTAGCCCGAGGTTTTATACTTGATAAGTTTACATATCTTCGGGATCCATGGAATTGGCTGGACTTTGCCGTTATAGCTTTAGCGTATGGAGAATAATTTGTTTTATTATTTCACTTAATTTGATTTTATTATTTTTTTAGATACGTAACTATGGCTTATGAAGCTGATTTAGGCAATTTGGCAGTGCTCAGGACTTTTCGAGTGCTTCGCGCCTTGAAAACCGTCGCCATTGTGCCAGGTAAAAATAATTTTTTTTTAAACAAATCGTCATTTGAATGTATCGGGACCAAAACGTTTGAATTAAGGACTGAAGACGATCGTCAGTGCCGTGATAGAATCCGTGAAAAATCTCAAAGATGTAATCATTTTGACCATCTTCTCGCTTTCCGTCTTTGCCTTAGTCGGTTTGCAAGTTTACATGGGCTGCCTCCGACAGAAGTGTGTAGTTACACTACCTGAAGAATATCTGTGGAATATGACTGAATTGGATATTAAAGCTTTTAGAGTAAATCAAAGTAAGTACAATAAAAAATATCTAAAAAAAAAAACAAATTTTGATCACATTTTGTTGTATTCGTATTAGGTAATTGGTATTACATAGAAAAGAAAGACGAACCACTGGTTTGTGGTAATGCATCAGGTGCCACGTGAGTTCACTTGGAAATTATTTGATTTATTACGAGGGTTATTGACTATATTTAATTTACAGAGAATGCCCTGACGGATATACTTGTTACGAAGAAATTGGTGATAATCCAAATTATGGATACACTAGTTTTGACTCCTTCGGCTGGGCCTTGCTTTCTGCCTTTCGTTTAATGACGCAGGACGCCTGGGAAGAACTTTATCAATTGATTTTACGAGCAATGGGACCGTGGCATATGTTATTTTTCATTTTTATTATCTTCCTCGGATCATTTTATTTGGTCAACTTGATTTTGGCCATTGTAGCAATGTCCTACGACGAATTGCAGAAGAAAGCGGAGCTTGAGGAAGAAGAGGAACGAGCTATTCTACAAATGGTAAATTTTTATTTTTATTAATTAATTTATTTTTATTTATTTTATTTTATTTTATTTAGATTGAAGATGAAAATAGGGCAAAAACAGAAGGTGCTGGTGGAAGTGGTATAAGTCCTTCGGTTATGTCGAGCAACGGCGAATTATTCATAGGTCAAGACAAATTGGCCGAAGATGCCAATAAACCTATGGATAAAATAAGTCTCCAATCGGATGGTGGAGATAGCATTGTCGATCAAAAAGGTCGGCCTAATGGACATGGGAGGAAGGTAAGATTTTATTTATTGTATTATAACTCAATATATGTAGAATTCTTTCTGCTTTTTCTAAAACTGCATTATCACTGTCACAAAGAGGAATTGATATCTACAATTGTTACAATTTTACTACAATTAAAATGCCACTTCTAATAATAAACAACAAAAAAAAAATTTGACACAAACCAATCAGAAAGTAAAAAATAATTTACATTTATTAGTGACATTTTAATTCAAATTGTAACAATATGAAAATATTAGAATATATAAATTAAAAAAAAAAATCCTGAACAACATACTAAAAATCATATAAAAACATTATTTTATTACATTGTAATTGAAACGATGATGAGATAAGGCTTAATGTCCCAATCGGCTACTAATGGCTATATGCCATACTTGGTATGCAAGAAATGCCATCAAACCATCTTTTCCAATTCGTCTAGGACCGGCTTGAAGGTAGTGCGAAGAGTGCGGCCGCACAGGGCCCCGTGCCTGCCAAAGGCCCCGGCAACCCACAGTCGTTGCAAAAATTAAAAAAAAAGCCCCGCAATAGGATTTCGCACAGGGCCCCGCAAATATGTCTGTGTAAGATGAAAGTGTGTTGTTCAGAACTGGATGGAAATTTTTCGTACCGATTTCTGACGGTGTCGGTGTCTAACAATTCCTCTGCTTGGCCCATTCCACTTCAAATCCACACTATGTAAAACTATGTATTGCACTCGATGTCTTTGACACTTGCACAATTAACGAAAACTGTGTGCGGATGTGACATGGAATGGGGCAGACGAGGTATTATTAATCCTTTAGGTCAATCCCAGTAGTTTGTCCCCTTGTTTGGGGTTAGGGTTATTCACTTCAGGGCCTTATAATCATGCGGAGTCGAGTGAACTTAATTTATTGCGTTAATCAAATCGTCAACTAATTCCGTCCATTATTTTTTAATTTTGGTTTGAAAAAAAATTAAAAGGAGTTTTTCGAGGGATGGAAATATCGACGTTAATATCGATCCATTTATTGGTTCACCTCTGACGAAATGAGGACGACAATGTCAATTTGTCCACGTCTTTTTATAAAATTCTTAAATATTCGGGCTGCAGATGGCACTTTTTATTATTTGATTATTATGTTAATATTTTGCGATTTAATTATTTTTGATTATGTTGTAAGGGTCACCTTTAATCTTTCCGAGTCTCTAAATTATCGAATTTTCGGTTTCCCCAATAACTCTTTCGGTCCATTTCCCACTTTTGATTACACCGAAGGATTTTTTTTTTTATTTTTAAAAAAAAAAAATTTTTATTTTTATTTTGTGAATGGATTTGAGATTACATCACATTTGGACATGACAATTTAGTCAATTTATCCAACAATTTAGATAAATTAAGGGACTAATTTTCAGTCGTGGTTGGCAGATTAAAGCTGCATTTTCTTCGATTTTATCGATCAACTCAAAGAGAATCATTTATAAATCCTTTCCACTAAAACTTGTACAATTAATCAATAAAATATCCTTTAGAAATATTTTTTTTTATTTAATTTTTATTTTTTTCTATTATTTTAGACTTTAAATTACATTAATAAATCACTTTTGGAATTTTATTGGCTAAATCCAATTGACGTGTGCATGGATGTAACTTTAATTTAGCTTAGCTCAACATTTCTTTGAAAAATCCCCGCTTCTTTTGTCAAGTTTGGCTTCTGCTTAAATGATAAAAAAATGTGAAATTCAATTAAATACGAATCATTTTCAATGATGAATGAGGTGTAGCTTTATTATGATCCACCATTTAAACCCATTATTCGATACAAATAAAGGAAAAAGTGGAAAATATGGTGTCGCTATAGAAACTTCATTCATATACGGCAAAATTAATGAATACAAATTCACAGCCAATCAAAATTGAATTAAAAAGTAATAAAAGTTCACTTAATGCTATATACGGCTCTGATGCGAAAATTCCTGCCTCATGCAAATTAGATCTGCCAAATCTTAGATTTTTGAAATTTAAAAAAAAAAATATAAAAAAAAGTGCTCAAGCAACAGAAGCGTTGCTCGCTCTGTTTGCAGGGCAGTCTATCTCTGC
This sequence comes from Henia vesuviana, assembly GCA_034696185.1. Lineage (NCBI taxonomy): Eukaryota > Metazoa > Arthropoda > Chilopoda > Geophilomorpha > Dignathodontidae > Henia > Henia vesuviana. The sequence goes on along the minus strand of JAQFZU010000350.1, from coordinate 23,411 downwards.
CCGGTTCCCCATTTAACCTGCGACGAGGGAGTCGTGGGAGCCACCAATTCAATTGGCGAACCAATGGCCGGCGCTATGGTGACAAGAAACCTCTAGTGTTATCCACTTTCCTCGATGCGCAGGAGCATCTGCCTTATGCAGACGATTCGACGGCCGTGACGCCAATGTCCGAAGAAAACGGGGCCATAATCATCCCCGTTTATGCCACCCTCAACTCACGTCACAGTAGTTACACGTCACACGGCAGCCGCGTTTCTTACACGTCGCACGGAGACCTCAACGCCAAAGTGTTCACCAAAGAGAATCAATTAAGGACTAGGAGAAATTTGCAATCTCTCGCACCAGACATGGACCCTCGACCCGAGTTTGTGAGTACAAACAATTATTGTGATGATTGGGCGATGGGAAAGGGGAGAAGTGAACTTTGTGATGTCCGCACACCTGCATGTTAATGACATTTTTTTTTTATCTCATCATTATTATTATTATTATCATTATTATTATTATTACTACTATTTTCTATTCTTGGCTTTGCACAATTTGGCATATGGCATTATTTGGTCATTGGTTTGTTTCTTGTACCCGCAAAGAGCCTGCAAATGGATGAACCCAGGGACTTTCTCAGCCAGCATCTCTTTGGCATTGAGGGAAACATCGAATATGCCGACAAGGATGTGAGTATCGTGTGCGGTACCATATTTGCTCTCTCTTTTCAATCGAAAAAAGATAAGTGCTCTAAGGAGATATAGGGGTAAAAGTACTACCCACTGATTGATAGGGTCCCTGGATAATATATAGAAATATTGCTCTTGCTATATGCAATTCCTTATGCTCCATCCCTAATCAGGTGTGCATGGCAAGGCAAGCAAAAGTCTTGGACCTGGCATTTAGCTAATAAACAATGGAAAGTTGCATTGGAAATTGTGATTGGCATTTTAAATGATTAATTAAACTCGATTGATTTGTAATTGTGAATTTATGCAACTAAATATCCACTTTTGTTAGTTAACGATGCTTTGCTACATGTCAATGGGCTCTGTAAATATTATTTTTTCTCAATGCGGGAAATTTTGCTTCGAAGCAATGTGTTTGGCCAATATCATCATCATATTTTGATTTAATTTATTTTATTTATTTATTTTTAATTTAACCCAAAATTTATTTTTTTTAAAATTGTAGCTACATTTAACCAAGTCTACTGTTTGCCTGGCTTGAATCGGTGTGTGGATGTCGCGTGGTCATTTCCCTCTATTCTCTATCTCTCTCTCTCTCTATCTCTCTTAACTTGCACTTCTTGTGCGCAAGAAGTTTTTCACACAATCCCTTGTTCTTCTCTCGCAGGCGAGACCAATGTCTCTCTTTCCTAGGCCTTCTATCTACTCCACTAACTATCCTGAGGTACTGTAGAAGATGATTGAAAAATAAATAATTTAGTTTGAGCAATTGGGATGGGGTAATAGGGGACCCAAAATGGATTGAAATTGGGAGGGATTAATGTAATATATTGTTGCATCGGGGTTCTGTTTTACAGGAGTCGTCTGTGGACAGTGAAGATTTTCTCTCTAAACCAAAACAGTATGACAATCCATTTATAGATCAAATGCCGACTAATCCAGCACTAGATATGAAAGGTAAGTTGAAAGTAGAAAATATTATACAAAAGTATAAAATATAAAGATAAATCAATAAACAAAGAGGTTGCACATCACGTAAACATGATTGTGTATGGCAAGCACATATCTCCGTTAATGGAGTTTCTGCTTGTCATTGCTACTCATCAGAGTACCTTGTAGCTATTGATGTTTACTCCAAACGTCATTTTAGCTATCTCAATTATAATTTATTTTATAATTTTATACTAAATGATAATTATTTGCTAATTTACCCAACTTCACTTTACTTTGAGAAATATTCTCGAGTAATTGCTACTCATTTTAATCATGATGTGCACTAAATTACCTGCCTTTTAAACTTGGGAATATCTATGTTCGGCTTTACTGGCCTTTTAGTGAGCATACAACAGCTGGAATATTTTAAAATTTTATTTACTCGGTCAAGTTTCATTTTTACATTTTTATAAAGGTGAAGGCTTTGAATTATACCTCACAAACTATGCAAGTTATTGACCAATCTGAACCTCGTCATTATGATGCCGCAAGCTCATATCATAATGTAATTTATGTAATTTGAGTGTGTGGTTGAATTGCATCCAGAGGGTGCCAAATTGCAAATCGAATAATTTTCAATATGCTTAATTGAATTTGATATGACTACAAATGAAATTTAAACTTTATCAATTGATCCGGTTTTGTCACGAATTATAAAGAAGACAATTTTCTCACTTATGAGAATAATGTAATTTTGTCTTGGCAGTGAGAATTGTTTAAGCAGTTGTAGTTATTCCACTGAGGTTAATGAAATATTACCTGCATAAAGTGAAGAAGACTTTTATCAGTTGCACGTGTAGAGATACTGCATTAACCGTAATGCAATTGGTGTTTGTAATACGCATAATTTTGCACCATTCCCACGGGTTACACTACTATTGGATGCCGAGAATAACATTGACCTCCACGTGGCTTTTTGAAAAGAAAAAAAAAATTTAAATTTATTTTGAAATAATTTTATGGTTATTAAAAAACTTTGACATTTCACATTTAAATTAATTATTTATTTTTTTCTACAGATGTAATGGTTTTGAACGACATAATAGAACAAGCAGCGTTACATAGTCATGGAAGTGAACAAGGAGGTAAATATCTGAAATTATTAGTAAAATAATTTGAATTTATTTAAAAGATTAGAGATTTTGCGCAAATTTATCCATGTTTCCAAACTGCTGATGATAATCAAATGTTTGTACATCAAGTCTGGCCTCGATTGAATGTATAAGCACACACTATCAAGAGTGGTTAAACCCTGTTTAATGAGTCGGTGCCGGTGGCTGTTAGTGAGCTCGTCTCCGAGAGATGCAGGTTCAAGTCCAGGGTGAAGAAAAAACAGATTGGAAGGGGTTTTAAGCCGTTGGTCTCGTGTTTGAATGATTAACCTTGCACGATAAAGATTTCAAGGAAGAGGGCTTGTCTCTCTTGGTGTCGGTGATATACTAAATAACATACGTAAAACACATTTACGGACTTGTAGATCGGTTTTAATCGTAGATTTGTACACATGTGAGATGGTGGAAATTGCGCAAAATTTCTAACAATGATAATACAAGCCAACTAGTCTCGCTTACAGTGATATACTAAACAAAATACAGTGTCCATCTATTATTTCCCTACAGATGAGGAAGAAGAAGGGCCGAAATGGAAAGAAAGATTTTTAGCCCAATGTCTGAAATGCATTGATATCTTCTGTGTTTGGAACTGTTGTGCGTGTTGGGTCAAGTTCCAGGAGTATCTCTGCTTGTTAGTTTATGATCCATTCGTCGAGCTCTTCATTACGCTGTGCATTGTAGTTAACACCTTGTTTATGGCTATGGATCATCATGGAATGGTCCCAGAAATGGAACATTTTTTACAAATTGGAAATTACGTAAGTTTTTCATTTACTAAGCGAGGAGATTGTGGCTTAATGTCCCAGTCGGCTATTAAGGCTATTCCTAACTGTTAATACTGCATTGTACAAGATCAGTAGTAGTGTGAAGGTGTGCAAAACCCTTTAGTCGAAAATTTGACTATACTATTCAAAGTAAATGTTTCGAAAGCACATTTATCATCTACTATTTTGATATTGAGAAACAGTAAAGGAATGCTATTGGGAGAATGGGTCCAAGAGGTACCAGTCTAGTGAAAATATTACATTTTTTGAAAAATTAATGCTTAGTATTAGACCAATATTAATAGAAATTTTATAATAGAAACAAAATAATAATAATTTCTTTTTCAGTTCGATCTTACGAATTGGAACAACAGTTTAATGACGTTTTCTTTAACAGATTTAACCCATTTGATTAGCAAGTGAATATTTTCTCAATATTTCCCCATTTCTTTCAAGTTACAAACAGTTTGAATTAAACGTTATAATTTTTCAGCGAATTTCAATTAATTTCCAACCAGATGATTTGAGATATTCAGGTAAGAAAGGGAACGATTAACCAGGCATGTTAATACTAACGTATGCTAAACGAGACTTGCTGAAGTAATTGGAAGAAATTACCATTTACATAATATAGTATAGGATAACCCATTAATCCTTTTTCTATTCTAGATAAGGCATTACTGTGTAGAAAATAATAGTAATCATAGTTTAATATAGTTTAGTATAGTTTTAGATATAATTTAGTGCGAATGAACTAAGAATATTATAGAAATACTAAATTAATTAAATGGCGTCGAGTTTAAAATGAATTTTTGTCATTTCTAGTTTTTCACTGCAACGTTTGCGATCGAAGCTGCATTGAAATTAGTCGCAATTAGTCCCAAGAATTATTTCAGAGAAGGATGGAATATTTTCGATTTTTTCATCGTTGCACTCAGTTTAATCGAACTCAGTTTAGAGGGTGTCAAAGGCTTGTCTGTGTTACGTTCTTTTCGTTTGGTCAGTATTTTAAGCATTTATTAATTAAAAAATTTAATTTTTATTTTTTTTTATTAATTCGCAGCTTCGTGTATTTAAATTAGCCAAATCGTGGCCGACATTGAATTTACTCATTTCGATCATGGGCAAAACCGTGGGTGCATTGGGCAACTTGACATTCGTATTAGGAATAATTATTTTTATTTTTGCTGTTATGGGCATGCAACTTTTCGCTGAAAATTACCAAAAAAAAGCCTATTTGTTTCATGGCAAAGTGATGCCTCGTTGGCATTTTTTCGATTTTTTACATTCTTTTATGATTGTTTTTCGAGTTCTTTGCGGGGAATGGATTCAGTCCATGTGGGATTGTCTAGTCGTCAACGAAGCCATTTGTTTACCCTTTTTTCTAGCAACCGTAGTCATTGGAAATCTTGTCGTAAGTATATTTTATCAATAATCCATCTTAATTGCCTTCTGCAATGCCATTACATTTTATATCGATCGTCAATGTCCTTGAACTGGATTTTGCTAATGTGAATAAAACCATAGATTTTATATGTCGCGTGTCAATACGCAATTTGAAATTAAAATCTGATAAATTGTTTTTTTTTTTAAATTATAATTAATAAAATTTTACTTTTCTATTTTTAGGTATTAAATTTGTTTTTGGCTTTGTTGCTCAGCTCGTTTGGTGCCTCCAACTTGGCAAGTGCACCAGCCGATAATGATACTAATAAACTGGCTGAAGCCATTGATAGGATAAATAGATTTGTAGCATGGATCAAAAGGTCTGTCAGAAAGTAGGTTGAACATTATTTTTCCTTATTTCAATGTTTGTGGTGGCGTGATGTTAGGTGTTTTGCAGTTTTGTCTACTATTGTATTGTAGGCTTTTGGGAGTACTAATTGTGTAGTACATCTGTGCATGTTTGTGCTCGTATTGGTGGTCTGTTTGGTGTTGGCAATTAATCATGGAGATCGAAGCAAAAATCACTGCTCACAAATGAACTGAGGAAATGTATTCAACACACTTATATAATTGTTTTGACGTGTTGCTTTAAAGTTTTAGTTTGGATTATATTTTACAGTGCTTTTTCACGTGCCATTAAGGCCATTCGAGCAAAAATGACTAATCAGATCGCAGACCAGACTACGGATAGGGACACCGAAGCCGAGGACGGTGGAGAGATTCTAGCGGACGGACAAATACTCATGAGGGATAAGAAGAGTCCCAAAGATCGGACTGCGCTCGAAGTCGCTTTAGGTAAATTAAAATACGATCAATAGAGATTTAGCGAAAACTCGGTACCAAGTTGCCAAATTTTGATTAGCAGGTGACGAAACTGTAATTAAAAACAAGAAAAAAGAAATAATAGCAAATAACAAACCGATATGTAATTCTGTGAAGAAAGTGGACGACAATAAGGAACGAGAACACTTAGAAAACCACTTGATTTCTCACCACAATAAAGAGAAAAGCGAAGAAAGTTTAAGTAACGAATCTTACATTAGTAAGGCGCACACGACCAGCAGCAGGCGATCGAGTGCCGCTTCGGGCGCCAGCGAAGGCGAAGAGAAGAAAGACATAGAGAAAGAGGACGGCGAAGACGTCGAAGACATAAACGAAGAGCAAATGCTGGGCGAAGAAGAAACGGTCGAACAGAAAGTTCAGGAGGGTGAAGAACCGAAGGTGCCCTTCATCTGCTGCTTGGACATCTGTTACGAAAGAATAGCGTGGTGTGCGGGTAAAAACACACCTTTCTGGGATGGGTGGTACAATCTACGACTCCAAACTCTTCTACTTATTGAAAACAAATACTTCGAAACTGTTGTCATTACGTGTATTCTCATCAGCAGTTTAGCTTTGGTTTGTATTTTAATGCATTTTAACAATATTACAAATTTACAAAGTTAAATGAATTTTTTTATTTGCAGGCACTCGAAGATAAATATATAAACCATAAAAAGTTGTTGAAAGAAAGTCTCGTTTATATGGATCGTGTATTCACTGTACTTTTTTTTTTCGAAATGCTTATTAAGTGGTTAGCGCTCGGCTTTCGAAAATATTTTACTAATGCTTGGTGTTGGCTCGACTTCATCATAGTACTTGTAAGTTTGGATTTTTATTCTTTTGTTTTAAGTGTTTAATTTTAGTCGTTTTAGCCAAGTTTTTTACGGATAAAAAAAAATGTTTTTATTTTTCAGAAATTAATCATAAAATTTATTAACAGGGAATTAATTAATTTTAAATTAATGTAACTAGTTGTGTTGTTGGTATGCATAATTTATAGAATTACATTTTATTTAATTAAGATGTAATTTTTCAACTTTTTGTATGCGTACCAATAACACGAGTAATTAAAAGCAAATAGAAAAAAATTAAATAAATAAAAAGAAATAGGTAGAAATTGGATGTTGTTTGGTCGTTTGTATTGTCTGTTGGTTCAACTCATTTTGGTCGTTGGACAGCTATCAATAATCAACTTGGCCGCAATCTTCCTGGATATGGGCAACATCTCGGCATTCCGCTCGATGCGGACACTTCGTGCCCTCCGACCACTTAGGGCCGTTTCCAGATGGGAGGGCATGAAAGTAAGTGGCGTTTCAGTCGAATTAATCAAGACCGAGTGGCTTTATTTGCTCTTCGTCTCGTGGTGTACGGTGTCGTTCGATTCTCTTTTTCAGATTCGTCTTGGCGGAATTACTCAACTCTTCTTTTGCTTCTCTTTTAACTGTTGCTATAACTGTTTGTTGGTTGTTGATTCGTTGTCGTTTTTTCTCACTGCTTTTATCGTAGCTGTCACTTCTAAACCTTGGGGCCTATATGATTGGATTGGGCAAGATTCCCGCCTTTAAAACTATGAGAACATTGCGAGCCCTTCGTCCTCTCAGGGCCTTGTCCCGTATGCAAGGCATGCGAGTAAGTACAGACAGCGCCCGAATAAGACTCGAGTCCCAATTGCATGACGGGAATCGGGTCCGGTGAAGGCACACGTAGGACAGATTTTCATTTTTTTCTATATCCTTTTTTCTATTCTTTTCTTCATTCTTTAATTTGTTATTAAGCACAGGCACGGCATGATTAGTACGAAAGTACATCCCATCATCCTACGACCAACACACATCGATGAAGATTCTCTTTATGTTTATTTTATATTATTTTTATGTGGTCCTCGATTTTAATTTATTCACTTGAATGGAACCTAACATTGAAATTACCAAAATAGGGTTGTAGAATATCGTCAATTTAATTTTTTTTTAAATATTAATTAATAGCATTATTTTGCTCATATTTATTTAGTTAATTTAACCTCTTTTTACAGCCCTGTCGAGGTATTGTTTTAAATCAGAGCGAAATATTTTTTCGATTAATGTTTTAACAAGTTGCACTTTTTAAATTTTTTTTTTTAAATTGTGAATTAATATTAAAATTATTTTGTAATAGGTTGTTGTAAACGCACTGATTCAAGCCATACCCTCTATATTCAATGTGCTCCTTGTCTGCCTCATCTTTTGGCTCATATTTTCCATCATGGCTGTGCAGTTACTTGGAGGTAAATTTTACAAATGTTTGGACGAGGAAGGTGAAAAGGCGAATGCTACTATAATTCCTAACAAAACTGAATGCGAAAAAGCGAATTTAACCTGGAAGAATTCGAAAATTAATTTTGATAATGTGCCTAATGCATATCTAGCATTGTTCCAAGTAGTAAGTATTCAATTATTATTATTTGAGATTTTTATTTAAATTTATTTAAATTTTTGTTTTTTAAAGGCTACCTTCAAAGGTTGGATCGAAATTTTAGAAGATGCAACTGACGCCAGAGTAAAAAGAAAAAAAAATTTTAATAAATTTAAAAAAATAAAATTTTTGAATAATTTTATATAAATTAGCATGATAAAGATCTCCAACCCGATTATGAAGCCAACGTGTATATATATCTGTTTTTCGTGTTTTTCATCATATTTGGTTCCTTCTTTACTCTCAACCTGTTCATCGGTGTTATCATCGACAATTTTAACGAACAGAAAAAGAAGGTAAATTTTTTTTAATATTTAAATTTTAAAAATTTAATTAATAATTTTTTTTATATTAATTAATAGGCAGGGGGCTCGCTTGAGATGTTCATGACAGAAGACCAAAAAAAATATTATAACGCTATGAAGAAGATGGGTTCAAAGAAGCCCGCGAAGGCTATTCCAAGGCCACGGGTTTGATTTGTTATTTTTAAAAATTAATTTTTAATTAAAAAATTTTTTTTTTAATTTAAATAGTTTCGACCGCAGGCCATTGTTTTTGACATTACGACTGATAAAAGATTCGATATGATAATTATGTTATTCATCGGTCTGAATATGATTGTGATGGCTACGGATCATTATGATATGACTCCTGAATTCCACGATGTTGTTACTGGCCTTAACACTGTGTTTATTGCTGTATTCACTAGTGAATGTTGTCTCAAAATATTCGCTTTACGTTGGTATTACTTTAAAGAGCCTTGGAATATGTTTGATTTTGTTGTCGTTATTCTATCTATTCTAGGTACGTATAAATCATTTTGTTAAGGAAATTTAAAATAATATTTTTTTTTGTTAGGTGTGGCATTGAAAGAAATGATCGAGAAATATTTTGTATCGCCCACATTACTTCGTGTCGTTCGTGTCGTCAAAGTGGGGCGAGTACTTCGTCTGGTCAAAGGTGCTAAAGGCATCCGAACTCTACTTTTCGCCTTGGCCATGTCGTTACCAGCACTTTTCAACATCTGTTTGCTGCTTTTTCTCGTCATGTTCATCTACGCCATATTCGGAATGTCGTTTTTTAAAACGGTTAAATACGGAGGTGGTTTGGACGAGACATTCAACTTCAACACTTTTCCACAATCGATGATTCTCCTATTCCAAATGTCGACGTCGGCCGGCTGGGACGGCGTTTTAGCGCCACTAATGAACGAAGACAACTGCACTTTACCCAACCCAGATTTAGACGAAGAGGGCGACTGCGGCAACAGCGGCAAAGCCGTCGTTTTCCTCATTTCCTACTTGGTCATCAGTTTCCTCATCGTCATCAACATGTACATCGCTGTAATTCTCGAAAATTACAGCCAAGCCACCGAAGAGGTGCAAGAGGGTTTGACCGACGACGATTACGATATGTATTACGAAATATGGCAGCGTTTTGATCCAGAAGGTACACAGTACCTCACGTACGAAGACCTGCCCGAATTCCTACACGAGTTGGAGGAACCCTTACAGATCGTCAAACCCAACAAGTACAAAATCATTTCGATGGATATCCCTATTTGCAAAGGAGATTTACTCTTCTGCGTCGATATCTTGGATGCGCTCACCAAAGACTTCTTTGCGCGCAGAGGAAACCCGATAGAGGAGACCGGAGGTATCGACGAAGTCGTCAAGACCGACAGACCCGGCTATGACGTCATCTCCAGCACACTCTGGCGACAGAGAGAGGAATTTTGCGCCAGGCTCATTCAAAAGGCTTGGAGAAAGCATCGCGGCAAAGCGCATTCCATGTCCTCGGCTGCTGCAACCGATGGACCGGAGCCTCAGCAAACGTCGATCGTCATTGAAAGTGATGGTCACGTGACTAAAAACGGTCATAAAGTGGTTATTCATTCACGTTCGCCTAGTGTTACGAGTCGGTCGACTGATGTGTGACTTTATGCAAAATTTGGAATTGGATTTGATGCTATATTTATGCAACTTCGCTCAAATTGCAGCATAAAATTTTAAGATAAAATTCAAATGATGGAATTTTGAGGTGTTGTTGGAAACTTTTTTCATTTTTTTTTTTTTTTTTTTTTTTTTGGGGTTTTGTTTTTCTTTCAATTTATTTATTTTTAGTCTCGCTATAGTTCTCTACAGCTATAAAAAAAAAATTAATTTAAAAAAAAATAAAAACAAAAGTTTTGTCCACTTGGCTCTTGTTATAAAGTGACATGAGGAAAAGCCTTTTCCTTCGCCTCGGTGCACTTAAACTTATTTCGATTGGAATGGATTTTATTAGCTGAGGCTTTGCCAATAAAACTTTGATGAAAATATATGAAAATTGACGCATGCGCATCCTTAGAATTTAAAGACTCGTTTCTACTGGTGAAGATGTTTATTAATTAATTATTATAAAAAGAAATTGAAACAAATGAGATTATTAATTCATGTTTTTTCAAAGGTGTTGAGGATTTTTTTGTTTTAATTTAATTTATTTTTATTTTATACTCATCACTCCAAAATATTTTTTTTTTTTTTTTTCAAAATAAATTCAAATACAAACAAAATGGCTGCTGATCTTAATAAATAATAAAATGCTCCTCTAGTTTTAAAACAAAAAAAAAAAGATTAAATTTCTGTAGTGAATTTAGATTTTAAAAAAGAAAAAAAGAAAATTCAAAGTTAGTTGTTTGTACCTCCTTCTCCCATTTTAGAAAATCAAATCTCTTAAAAATCTTCTATTTACAAATGCCAGCCATTATTCAATTATCACGACAAAGAGTGATGAAATCACAGGGTTTTTTTGGGAGTTTCGAAAATCCAAATTTTCTCCCTCAAAAAAAATCCCTTTGAAATTTAAAAAAAAAAAACAAAAAAAAAACCCTCTCTCTTGTGTCGCCACTTTAGCCTTTTTTGCTTGTAATTACTTTGTAACATGTTTTCAATTTCACAGTTTGTACTATATTATCTGTAAATACTAACGCCATCAAATAAATTTTTGATAATTTATCGCCAAAGGTGCATACTCAAAAAGCCATTGTTTCTCTTTTCGAATTAAAACAACAACGAAGTCGAATTTTGTTAATTTTGTTAAAATTTTTAAATTTCCTATTCATTTTTGTATTTTTAATTGCTAATTTTAATATTATTTCTACAGTTTTAATTTTGAAATTTACTTTAACCGATGAAGTCTTGAATCTCTGCAAAACGATCAACCGCCATTTGAAAAAAGGTTTGAACAAACAGATTTTTAAGTAAAAGAAAAACATTTTTATTTCAATTCAACTATCATCGTAAATAGTAATGGCCAACTGGTTATTTTAAAATAAAAAAAAAAAAATTAGAAAACAAAAAACTACAATATTGCATGAGTCGTAACTCATAATTTTTAACTTGATTTCAGATCCAAAATCAATGGAAAATTATCCTCAACAACAAAATTGTAACTAAAAAAAATCAAATTAAATGATAATTTGCAAAATATATATATATAAGTGGATAAATTTCACAGTTGAGCTTCGACATTAAACCCAAACCCTAAAATATTAATTTTTCAAAAAAGAAAAAAAAAAAATTTTTTTTTTTATAATAAACACGATAAATAATTCAATCGTTATTTAATAAAAGCCGAAAAAACAGCCCACATGAGTTCATTAGTGTTGCTTTTAAGACTCTCAGCTTCAATGTCCAATTCCAACAATTCCCGTACACGTTTCATAGCTAATTCGTAATCTTCGTCGTTGAGAGGTGCAAAGGCATTTTCTAAAACGTCCGACGAATGTGCGAGGAAAATAAGCGAAATTAAGCGTTTGTCTATGCGATGTGGATCGTTAACCCATTTACCCAGCACCGAATCTTGGACTTTTTTAATAAGACGTTGTTTAGCATTCGAATCGGTCAATGGATGAGTCGTCATATCGAATAATAGAAAATTCTGTTTTTCGGTCGTTAAAACGCCTTTTTCGACCAAATTTTTTGCAAGCCTTTCACGAACGTTTCGTAGTTGGTAACGTAATTTTAATGGGTTCCAAGTTTCACCTTAAAAATAAAAAAATTCAAATTAAAATTAATTTTAAAGAAAAAAAATTCAAAATACGAATTTTCACCACTCAAATATTCGATCCACGTTTGAACGGTTTCGGACGAATCCGTATCTTTAATGTGTTTTAACGCTTCATCCAGAAGTACATCACCAGTTTGTGAATCGTTTTTTAAAATAACTTTACGATTTAATAAACTTCGTCTTCTCATTCCAGCTTTTTCCAATTCCAATCGTCCACGCAATGCTAATTCAATGAGAATGCAACCGCGAAGACCAGATGAAATGCAATCGTTCCAAAACGAGGTGTAGCCCTGAAATTATTTTAAATTAATATTTTGTTTTTATTTCTAGGTCGAATTTGGATTTTACTTCTCGATCTTTGAGTCCTAATAAAAGAACTTCTTCCATTAATGTCAATCTTGTTTCTTTCGAATCTCCATCTTCGTCCGGTTCGTCGCGCCGTTCACCGTCCGTCTCTTCGTTTTCGGCCTGTCGTTTGTCGTTTTCTTCTTTAACGATATTTCGCCGTTGGATTAGACCGCTCGACGTATCCATTTCTACATGGATTCGATTAATCTGCTCCCTTTTTTTTATCACTAAATCATTAACTTTAGCCACATCGTCGATGCCTAAACAATATGGCGGGTTTGTTTCTTGTGACGTCATTCGCTCAATTTCATAATTTCGTATTATGAATTTATTCTCGTTTGTAACTTACGTTTAACGATGAGTTAAGCCAGATAATAGTATAAAGATCGTTGTTATAAAATAATAATGAGAAGATAAAATGTATTCGTTTAGATTCGGAACTAAATCCAATGACGTTGAAAAAGCCCTGGGATTGGCGATCGCCCCGCCTCTGATGATCACCACCGTTAACTTCCGTCACAACATATTTCGTTGTGAGCAGAGTTGCAGTGGAAAAAGTGGATAAATTACTAGTGAAGACTTGAAATTAATTGAATTTTCGTGGAATCCAACTTAGTACGAACTATCCGAATCGGGGTAAATTTAATCGCAACTCGTAACATTCGTTTTTCCAATCTTTTACGAGTTTGTTTTTTTGCACTTTAGGCCTAATGGCACAACTACAAACTTAACTCCGATTTAACTAACTATTGTTTTTATTCCAACAGTTAATCGCCTTTGAAAATGGATATATCATATCCACCAGGTTCGATCGTTTGGGTGAAATTAGAAGGCGGAAGATGGTGGCCGGGCGAGGTAATAATTAACGAATTTTCACACATTCAAATATTTACTTTTCATTTATTTTACAGGTAACGGACGATCCCGACAGTTCGGAAGCAACTAAAGGATTAAGAAAACAACCTTTAGCTGTCGTTAAATTCTTCGACGAAGATTGTTTGTAAGAAAAAGCTGGAAATGACAGAAAAATAATAATTTTAAAATTGATATTTTATTCATTTCAATGTCAAGTCACGTCGTAAAGAGCGAACAACACATTTATCCTTACGATTGCGATAAAAAGGACGAATTTCTAAACCGCGGAAAAGGTTTAAAATCGATTAATTTAATGTAAAAACAATTATTTAAAATATCAAATTTTTCTAGATTTTAAAATGAGTGGAAAAGACAATTTTTCACTTCGACTTAAATTCGAAGCGGACGTATCGAAAGCCGAATCCTTATGCAAATCGACTAAAATATCAACATCAACGAACAGCACGGTCATAACGGCATTGAGAGGAGCCAAATTAGCATCGTACATGAAAATCCCAGCCGCCGAACGATTCGATTACGGCGAGAATTCGGACGAGAAAGAAATGAATTGGCCTTCGTTCGTACCTCGTAACGAACCGGGCGTTGCCCGTATCCGTCAACAACCGGCTACTCCCAAAGCGAAAGAAACCATGTATTCGTGCGACACGTGCAATTTTCAAACGACACGAATGGACAATTTCATCCGTCATCACAAAAGCCACAGTGACCCCTACAGATTCAATCCGGGAGTCGAATCCGAACCCCGATACGTCTACGACAAATTGAAGGTGAAGGCACGTAAAAGGGTAAAAGACGCGACTAAAGGCAAAAAACGAACGAAGAAAACGACGGACGAAACCGAAAAGAAAGTGAACACAAGCCCGAAAAAGCGAAAAACGGATGAAAAGGAGAGGCGAATCGTCCCGAAAAAACGAAAATTACTGAAAGAAAAAACTCCGTTCGAGAACCCTTTTGAGGAAGACGAAGAAGAAAAGAAAAAGGAAGTGCCACCACCGAACGACGATCTCGACGATCCCGACGATGACCCCGACGACCTCGACGAAATGGACGTCCAAACGGAACGCGAAGCGACACCTCCACCTCCCGTCAAATGGGAGGAATTCATCAAAGGAAGCGCAAACAACAACAAATCGTCTAATTCGAATACTCAAGAAAGTGACGAGTGCAAGACTCCTCGAGACGAAGACGAGTGCAAGACCCTTCGAGACGAAGACGAGTGCAAGACCCCTCGAGACGAAGACGAGTGCAAAACCCCTCGAGACGAAGACGAGTCGCAAATCACGACCGAATCGCCTACCCATCCACCGATCGACGAAAACGGCACGAACCCGGTCGAACCGAGTCTCGAAACGGTCGATGACGTAATCGACAAAGAGGACGATTTAATACCCGAAACGAAAGAAATCGAATCGAACGAAAAAGAATTAATAATCGAGACGAAAGAGATCGAATCGAATGAAAAAGAATTAATAACCGAAACGAAAGAAATTGTTTCGAACGTCGAATCGATTAAAGAACCGGAAGAAAGCGATTTAATCGTGGACCGAAAGGAGTCTCAATTGCAATTGGTTGAAACCGTCGAAGAAACCCTGGCTGTTGCACCTCCGATGACGTCGACGGAGTCACAGAACGGCTTGGACAAGGAGCCGTCGAGTACCGCCGAAGAAGAGATTTTCGCGGGTGCGATGCTGCCGTTGGAGGAGCAAGTGGAGGAAATGGCGGTCGAAGAAATGAACGTGCAAGAGGAAGTGACGTCAGAGATGGTGGTGGAGGAGGAAATCCCGAGCGAGGAGATCGTCGTGACCGAAGCGAGTCTTCACGCGGGCGAGATGATGGTCGGCGAGGAAATCGAAGTGCAGGAAATCGAGATTCAGTCGGACGGTTTGACCGGTAACGAGATCGTGTTGGGTGACGAAATGGTGATGCATTTGCTTCCGGAGGATCGTGTCGACGCGGATGTGCTTATGGATCCGATGGTGCCTCGGACGAACGATCAACACGTGAGCGTGTTGGCGCAAGGAGACTCTGCTTCTATCTTTACTCCGGTGTATGCGTCCGATCATAGTTTATTGGCAGCTGTTAGTAAGCAAATCAACTCGACGTCCGAAGTGTACGTGGAAAAAGAATGTCGGTGAGTTTCTCTCCGAAGATCTTACGAAGTCCCCGTGTAAGGAAATGGCTGCTTTTCACATTGTTGCATTCACATTATTCGCATTGCTATGCAATTTATTCGACGCCTGTTTTGGCTTAATATTTGCATTGAATAACTTATTCAATGTAAAGTTATTTTTGTTTATATTTTGATATAATTTGAATTTATTATGAGTAAAATTTAAATTTTCATTTTTAGTCATCGAGTATAGCTTACCTGCATAACTCGTTGATACGTGCTATGTGGTGAAAGGTGAGTTCACTCGGTGTATAATTTTGAGCTGTTCTGCGCACATGACGTCGTGTGCCACCTTTCCGTTGCAGACGGTGCATAGCTGTACTTTATTTCTGGGGTTTAAACGATTTAATGGTGCCGAAATTTTTATGGAATAATATTTTAAGAGGTAAAAATAAAAAATTTATTTTCTGGGCAATTAATTTGCATTTTTAAACCGAAATGAAAATTTGTTAAATTAAAATTAATTAAACAAAGTCAATATGCATCACTTTCAATGATTATGGTGCCACATGACATCATGCATATATAATTAGATGCGAGTGAACTCACCTTTCTATTTACACAAACTTATTTGACAACGATGAAATCTGACAAAACTGACTGCGCTCTACAACTTTCTAATTGGAAATTTTGCTCTATTTCTATCGGTTAAAAAGATTTCGACATTTTCCATATTTTCACATTCGATTTTTAACATTTTTTTCTAATTATTTGCAGGGAAAACGAAGAACCTATTCAATTGTGTCAAGCCATAGATCCAGATATGAACTCTTGAGTTGTAAATAAATAAGGATTAAGGATTTTTCCATACAGTTTAAAAAAAAGGGATAACTAAAAAAAAAATAAATAAATAAAATAAATAAATGAAAAAAAAAAATTTACACATAATTATTGCTTCTTCATAAATCATCTCCATTATAATCAGTGTTTCAAACATTGTTAAATTCTTGTACCTGTGTTTTTTCTATAGTTAAAAAAAAAACAATGCTTAACACCTATCAAAAATAATGAATGAACTGATTGAATGAAATCATGTGTTTTTTTAGATAGTTTATATTTTCAAAGATGCTTTTTTCTTTTTACCCCTTTTATTTTATCTCTTTTATTTTGGTTTTTTTCCAATTAAATTGTGTAATGTTGATGCTATAGACATTTTTTTGGTTTTGCCATTATTGGCTCAGTAAAATACAATATTTTTGAGGAAGAATCGAGACTTAACAATTTGAATGCTTAAACACATTCCAGTTGTGACGTCAACAATTTTAAAGGAAATTTACTTCCAGTTGTTTAGTTGTTTTGTTGACTGTGTAATCATACCTTATAATTTGAATGAATAAAGTCATTTAAGAAGAATTATTTGATTAAGTAAACAACATTTTGTTTTTATGTTTAAAAGAAAGTGTTAAATGGCGATGTTTTGCTATTTCGTCGGTAGATGACGTTTAGTTCGTTTATCTTGTAAAGTATTTTGTGAGTTGTGACAATGGACATATTAATGACCGCTAAGTCTAGTAATATAATTCCGAATCAGGAATATCTTTTACAAGGGAGTATAATTGATCCTTCGTGCGAAATTCTTCTTCATCGATTACGTGGGTTGTGCGATAATGTCGATTCGGGCACGGAAACGTTCAACGACCACGAAATGATTTTTCAAATTCGTAAATTTATTTTTATTATTTGTATTTTAATTATTCATTTATTTTTTTTTAATGAAAGGTGGTGCTAATATTAATCAGCCGATTGTATTCCGTGCTCGACGTGCGCTTGATCATCCCGATGCGCCTTGGTTTGTATTTAATTTAATTTAAATAAAAATTAATTTATTCATTAATTTTTTTTTTTTTAAAAGGCATTTACGTTACGTCGGTCAACCTGAAATTGGGGATAAAAATCGTCCGACTTTAGTTAGAAGTTACATTGATGTTTCGACATCGAATAATTTAGTTCAGTTTCTCAATGAAATGGGTTTTAGGTTGAAAATTAAATAAATTTTATATTTTTATTATTTAAAATGAATTTTTTTTTTTTTATTTTAGATTAGATCATGAATTTATACTTAAAGGTTATATGTTTCATAAAGGAAGAATGAAAATTACAGTTTCGAAAGTATTTTTGGTAAAATTTTAATTAAATTTTATTTTAAATTTCATAATTTTGTATTTTTAAATTAATTTTTTTTTAATTAACAGATGCCACAAACTGGAAATATTAGTAATTTGGAACCACTTTCCGATTCTTATTTAGTCGAACTTAGTGTAGTTGCTCCAACTGGACAAGTTAATCATAATTTAAAACGATTTTAACTATTTTTTTTTAAAAATAATTTTCTTTTTAGGATCAATTAGCCGAAGATATGAAAATGTTCGCCGAACAATTAAGACCGTAATAATTTCCTGTAAACAAATTATTTTATTTTTAATTTTAATTTTTTAAACAGATTAGTACAACTCGATAAAATCGATCACCGAAGACTACATCTCGTTTAACATTTCATAATATACTAAAATATTTCTTTTGTATTCGTCTTCCATTAAAAAATAAAAAGTTTCTCCGCCCTCTGATGATAAATAGCGTAAATATCCCAGAAATCCTTAAACACAGAACAAATCATCAGAAATTTACTCAACCACACTTAAACCAGCAGAAATGAAAGCAGCTATGATCAATTTAAAACATCCCACGAATACAAACAATCAAACCAAACCCACGAAATGGACGAAGTGAGAAAATTAGTGAAAGAAGAAGGACGGTCGGCAAGGAATTTACTGACATACAACGTTCCGTTGGAAAACGAGCAAACTGAACTGCAACACGATGACAGTAACAAACTACTTAATAAAATAAATGACGCGTTATTTATACAAAAATGATTACTCAACAGGCAAACCAAAACGGAATGTGATTAACAAACGAACGGATAAGTGTCCCACTATACGTAAAATGAGGATTAGATCAGCATCGGCGGGCAGAAATCCGAAATCGGAATTACACGCGAGACATTGGTCGTTTCTATTTGATAATTTACAACGAGCTGTCGATGAGATTTACAGTACTTGTGAGAATGACGAAAGTATAATCGAATGCAAAGTGAGTTAATCCATTAACATATTTTTTTTTTTAAATTTAAATAATTTTTTATAAATTAATTTTTAGGAAGTCATTTTTATATTTGAAAATTTCACGAAAGAATTCAACGCTTTAATCGATTGGATTAACGTTAAAAGAGACTACGAAAAATCATCGGTAATGCGTCAAAGACCACCGTTTTTAGCTTGGGAAATACGAAAATCATCGCCAATTAAAATCAAAGAAAGTTTGAATAAATCGAAAGCAGCGCGAGTTTTGAATTTCGGTTACGAAAGAGGTCGTAAACAAATGACTACGATCGGAATCCAAGTGAATCAATCGGAAATATCGGATAAATCGATAGATAAAAATCCAATGAATGTTAATTTAAAAGTAGAAAAAATGGAAACAAAAATCAAAACTGAAATGAGCGACGATAAAATAAATTGTGAGAAAAATAACGAAATTAACGCAGTTAAAGCGAACGAAATTAAAAGCAGTTGGGCCGATAAAGTAAAAGGCAACGAATTGATAGTTTTGGAGGAAAAAATAGACGAAGAGGACGGCGAAGGATGGGAAATTGTTCAAAGAAGTAAACTGAGGGTACGAAATTCACCACCGCAAAAAGTTATTAATAAATTAATAAACGATGCGAAAGAAAAGAAGAAACATCGCGCTGGATCAGTACCATTGGAAAATAAGAAAAATAATAAAACCACCAATTTATATCAATTCAAAGGGAAAGAAGAAATAACCGTTAAGTCGTTACCGTCGCTTCATTTATTAAAAGACGTAATTTTTGAAATAAAATTTAAAAAAAAGTAAAATTTTAAATAAATTTTTTATTTCAGGACAATGTGGAGAAAAGCGATAAATACAACGAAGACGATTCGACACTTTATGATGACGTAATTTTATTATATTAATTAAATAAATAAATTTTATTGATTATTTTTAAATATTTTTTTAAAGGAATTGCAATCGGTTATTCAAGAAGAAAATGATCTAAACAAACAAATCGAGGAAGCTCAAAAATTAGACGAAGAGAAACCGAATTCTCAGGATTTTGATTTGCATTTTATTCAACAGCAAAGTAATTTTAATTTATTTAATAATTTGTTTTAATTAAATTGAATTATTAATGAGAAGGTGAGGAACGATTAGGACCTTTGATCAATCAAATGACGTGGGGCGATCGAATGGATGAAATCGAAGCGGATTTAAGACGACCCGGACACGCTTTACATCTCCACGAAAAATTATCTTCACCTTCGAGAAAAAGGTTTTAAAAAAATTTTTTTTTTTACTTTAAAATTTAATTTAATTTTTCGTAGATCTTTAACCGAATCGATCAGACGTCACGAAGAAAAACAAGCGAAAGCTCAAGAGCAACGAGAACGATTACTCGAGACAAAAGCTCAGAAATTACGCGATTTAGCGAAGAAAGTTGAAGAAGTTCGCAGTTGGAAAGAAGAATTATTAATGAAGAAACGGGACGTGATGGAAAAGAAATTGCAAAATGCCGAGGAAAAAAGGAAAATGCAATTACAGAAAATAAAGAAAAAAGCGCACGATGAAGAAGAGAAAGTGAACGAAATTGCATTTATTAACACGTTGGAAGCGCAAAATAAGCGACACGACGTCATGTCTAGGATCCAGGGACACGAAGCTCGAATGCAAGATCTGCACGTAATTCAATTTGAACTTAAATTTAATTTTTATTTACTAATTTTAAACGATAATAATTCAAAGGGTGAAAGACAACGTCGTCAGGAAGAAAAAGCAGCGAAAGAAGCAGCAGCTGAAGTGAAATTAAAATTATTTTAAATTAATTTTAGCTTTAATTTATGAATATTTTTTAAATTTAGGAACGAAGACGTGCATTGGAGGCTGAAAGACAAGCACGATTAGCCGATATGCAGGAAAGGAGAAGGAAAAAACAAGATAAAATCGATAAACAACAACAGGAAAAAGAAAAGGAACGTCAAGAACAAGCGAGAGAAAAAGCGCGGTAAAAAATTTTTTTTTTAAAATATTAAAATATAAAAAAATTTTAATTTGAATAATTAGAGACCGCGAGGAACGTTTAAATGCATTGGCAGCTGCAAAACAAGCAGAAGTTGAGGAATTGCAAAAGAAAATTCAACAAAAACAAGAAGAAAGTGCTCGAAGACACGAAGAAAACATGGATCACATTCGACAAAAAGCTTTGGAATTGAGCATTTTAAGGTTAAATTAAAGTAAATAAAATTTTCTAAAATTAAATTTCTCGATTTAATCGTAGATATTCGTCTTGCAATGACGATGCGCCGAGATTAGTACCGTACGAAACAAAGAAGTTATGTACCGTTTGCAACGAATTGGTAAAGAAATTCAAATTCAAATTGAAAATTAAAAAAATAAAATTTTAAATTTTAAAAAAATTTAGATTGGATCTGAAGTTTATTTAATGACTCATTTGAGAGGTAAAAAACATCAACAAATGATTAAAGACGAAAATAGTGGCAAAGAATTATCAAAAGAGGAATTGGAAAAATATAATTTAAAATACATCATCAACGCACCCGCTGGGAAAACCGATCCGCAGAAAGCAGAAGACAAAGAAAGGAAAAAAATGTTACGAAAAAAATGCAAAAAACTACGCGCGAAATTAAACACGAGGTTTTAACATCAAATTTAAACTTTAAAAATAAAAAAATTCAAAATAAAAAAATATTTTCAGAGGTTCAGAATTCGAAGACAAATTTCAACCCGAATCAGTCGACATACGAAACAAGTAAAAAAAAAAATCCATTAAAAAAATTATTATAAAATTTCTAACCAAAATCAAATTTTAGGCTCGTTAAATACATTAAAGATTTACTAAAATACATTCAAAAAAACGGTGTATTACCCAGCAACGCAGTAACAGCCTTAGAACGCACATTAGGCGAAATGAGTCGCTATTTAGAGAAAAAAGGCGACAATGAAAAAACAATTTTTCGTAACGCCAAAGGATTCCACGTGATCGGTCAAGTATGGGAAGCGCTTTCAAGACCAACTTCGCAATCTCCAAACGTCAAGTAAAACATTTTAAAAAAAAAAATAAAAAAATCAACTTTTTAAAAAAAAAAAAATTTCTTTTTAGAATTTTCTTAGCACTGTGTAACGTCATGCATGTGGCATGCGAAAACAGCGTAGATAATTGCACATTCGTCCTTCGCAACAACCGAATCCTCAACTTAATCGACGCTTTAATCTCACGATTGGATGTGAGTTACATTTCCCTCACACGATGGCGTCTCGACCGCCATTTCCGCACCCATCCATCCCCTTTAAAAAAAAACACAAAAATCAACCCTCGTATTTTCGCTCCCCCAAACCCACCCACTCGATCTGAAAAACTCCCCAAAAATTCATACAAACTTCCAAACCGACGTTGAAACTGGAAAAAAAAATCAAAATCCCCACTAATAAAACCCCCGAGTAAAAATCCCACAACCCCCCTCGCATGGAGTAATCCGTGCACATCTCGCCTTAAATTATGAATGTTGGTATAGGCAGGGACACCGCCCTCGCAGCTCTAATCGGGATGAAAAGAAAACAAAGCCATTAAGAGCGCAGATTGAAGGGAAGCGGTCCCGCCCCCGCATTTCTCCCACGCCTGCGCATGCCCACAAGTGCCTCATCTCTCCCCTCCCCACCCACCACCAAAACCATGACGTCACTTTTGTTTGATTTCTTTTTCCCCAGATTCTCATCCCCGACGATGAACGAGGGGGTGGTGGTGACTGGACTTTGGCGACCGATGCCCTCGCAGCTCAACTCGTTCACCTCGTCGCGTTGGTCCTCGACTGCAACGCTGACCTCGACCCACGGCACAAGGAAAGTTGGCAGACGCGAGTGGATGACGTGCTCAGGTGAGGATATCCTCGAGGGACCCGTAAAAAAAAATTTTTTTAATTTAAAAAAAAAATGTTGGGTGGGGGGAGGTGGGGGGGATGATAGCGAACGGTCCATATGGCGTCTTATTTTCTCATTGGCTTCATCATGATGATGATGGAGGGGACGCAAACAGCTGCACTCCTCTAATCAGATTGTTTCCCTTTAATTTGCCTCCTGTGGACAGGGGAGGAACGACTACCCCACCCCCGCATTAATTCTTCATTAGCCCATTTGCGCGTCTTTCAGTGTTTATCCCACTCCCCAGTGATGCGCCGAGAGCTTTAAATCTTGCATTTTGCGTTGCTTTTTTTATCGTAAAGTAATAATAACACGTGTTGGATAGTTAATGTTTACATTTGGCTCGAGAACGGATTCATTGCGTCGTGATGGATCGTGTTTGTATTGCTGTGTGTGTGTGTGTGGGGTTGGGTGAAGAGTGAGTGGGGTTTAGGGGTTGGAATTTTGCGAAATTTATGGAAATTATTTTATAATGGATTTTTTGAGATTTTATTTTTTTAATTTGAAATTTTTTGAATTTGAAAAAAATTTTTTGGGGTTTAATATTTTTTGGAATTTTTTTGTTTTTAATGGGTTTTAAAAGAAGTTGATTTTTACTTGTAATTAAATGTGGAATTTTTGATAATGGATTTTTTTTTTTTTTTTTTTAATAGAAAAAATTTCTCTTTTTGGTGGGGTTTTTATATTTCAACAT
>JAQFZU010000349.1:0-30172 GCA_034696185.1 Henia vesuviana | reverse complement strand
TTTTTTCATTTTTTCATCGATTAGTAATTTTTAATTCTAATAGCATCACCTATTAGATTTTATTTTAAAATTTTTTTATTTAAATTTATGGATTGTAAATCGGTAAAAGCAAACACATTTTGTTACAGTTATTGATTAATCTTTCATGTACTTAACAGTAGTTAGAGAGAGAAATTGTATTTTATTTATTTTTATAACTACTACCATTACACCCTCGTTGATGACGCGTGAGTCATGCCTCGATATTTGCGGCCCAGCCCACAATAAGACCTCCTTTCATTTTTCACTTTTGACTAAAATAGATCGCACATTTAGTCGGCAATATCTCCCAACTAAACCAAGTCAGTTATTTAGTCTGCCATCTTCTGCCTTTTCGTTATTTGAGAATATATTTTAAAACTTGTTCTTTTGGTACTTCAAGTTTTATTAAGTTTTCTTATGATGTTGATTTTTATATTTTATGATACAGTTTTTTACATATTTTTTTTAATCATGAAAACTTTATTATTTAATTAATGAGTCATTAATATCTGTTTGTTTTTTTGCAGCAAAAATTCTGAAGCATTGCCTAGTGACGGTATTCACATGACGACACCCTTCATATTAAAGCACGTGAAGAACGAAATTATGCCTAGCGATATGCTTTACATAGGAGGTAAACAAAATAATTTTTTTTTATTTTTTGTTATTTTTTAATTAAAAAAAAATTCTTCTTAAATTTTTAGATTTTGATGGTGCAAATTGTTCTGTGAAATTCCCCAGCGCCGTTTCTGACAATTGCAGCTCGCTTCGCTTCAGTCAATGTACAATAGATAAATATTGTGCTTTTGGTGCAAATACTCAAATAATGACTTGGACAAACCCAAAAAACACAACAAAATTACTTATTGGTAATTCAATTTGCCAAGCCCATTTGCCTGCCAGGGAACAGTACGAGAATAAAGCTGTCGTGGAAAATTCATTTGTAATCCCCGAACAACGCTTTCCCATTGGAGATTCTAATAGTGAAGAACAACACTATTGCAGCTTTCAGCAGTCACATTCGAATGACGAAGTTTGCCCGGTGAAAAATAAACAAGTGAATTGTGTCAAGGAAATTACCAAACCGTTGGTAAAGATAGGAAAAGAGACGTGTCTAAATGAATCTTTCAACAAGTCTATCGTCGCGTGTTTAAGTTATCAAATTTTATCGAACAGACGGAGAAAGTTAATATTTAAACACGATAGTTATTGTTGTTGGAAAACGAGAAGAAGATGTTTGAAGGCCACTACTGAGAAAAGGACATTTATAAATACTAGAAAATTAGCGAATAAAATTAGAAGAGCTAAATGTTATTTAGGAATTAAAAAGAAAGTGTTGCAGCATCGGATATTTATGAGAAACTTTAATTGGACTAAAAATAACATTACAAAGGACTTTGAAATGACGAAACCAAATATTCAACTGGATTTACTCACGCGTGATGTGAGTCTCAACTGCACGGATTTAAAGTCGATTAACCCTTCTAGTCAATTTGAAAATATTTCTAATTCAGGTCTACTGAATAATGTGCAGCAATTTGTCAATACCGTTAGGGAGATAACGGACAGCGACCAGTTGGTTAAAGTATTGACAAATTCAAGCGAGGAACAAACCACTTATACGAACAATGTTGAAAATGAAAAATCAATAGTGAAGCTGGAACTCGAAAATGAAATTCCTTTAAACCAAATCAAAGAAAAGGGAGACGAAGAAATACATAAAATAGAAATTCAAACTAATATTTATACTTCAGCTAACACAAATTCTTTATCGGTGTCGAGTAACGAATCTGAATTGAAACGTACTCTATCAAATACCGATATTCACCAATCATTGAATTCGGCCGAATTTAAGGAAATCGAGGAATTCAATCAACAGAGACGCTCGTCGCCTCCAACTAAAGTTCGCAACAATTCTTGGTCCGAACCATCTCAAATGAGTTTGGAGCAATTGGATAATGAAATTAAGGATTTACAAGAAAATTTGAAAGTGGAATTAGTGAACGAAGTACTCGACAACATCGATGAGGCGATACTGTTATACGAGCAAGTACCGAACAAATTAGAGAAAACGACACCCAACAAGAAACTCGTTCGACAATCGGCCAAACTGGGCTCGTCGCCCGATTTGATCGAAGTCGACGGTGAACAGACATCTCAAAAGAGACCACTAAGAATGATTGGGGGAATTATGAGTCGCAGCGTATCTCTGGATGAAGACGAAATCGATTGCGGTCCCGGTCTGCAGTGCACAAGAGTAGGTAGAATAGATTCTTCGGAAGAAGAAATTGACCACGGTATTGGGATTGAGGGGAATAAGGAACTCGAAGGTGGCAAACGAGCGCCACCACTTATTTTTATCACCCAACCTTCGGACAGTTTCTCAGAGTCCGGTGTCGTGATGGACGAGAACTTGGATTACGAAGACGATGTTAAAAACATCGAAGACGGTTATCTCGAGGAAGGATCCGAGAAATTCGACGATAATCAAAGCATCGAATTTCCTTATTCGGACGATTTCGAATCGGACGAGAGCAGTGAAAGCGACGAGGAAAGTGGAAACTCGGACGACGAAATCGACAACTGCATCGAAAGCGATGATGATATTTTTTACATTCCAATCGATCAGCTCAGAGGGTTCTCTCCGCCCCAGATAAAAGTGGACAAAGAATTAGTATTCGAACTGGAAGGATTCACGATGAAGGGTCAAGGGTTTAATTCGGATCGAAGCCACCAAGTCACGAAACTCGAGGGTGGCAATGACCAATCGAAGATTTGCACAAAGGAATTTACAAATTCGAATATTCAAACGAATGCCAATGGTGACTCATTGCAATTCCCTGGCCATTACCGCAACAAGGAACTGGCAACGAGCCCGCAAAACTTGAGCAAGGACAACAAGACCGAGTCGGATGTAAACGTTGATCTCGAGCTCACAGATGACGAGGATAGTAAATTGTTGATCGATTTTTCAACCCCGTGCGATTTACTCAACGACCTCGAAGAAGAAGACGAGGAAGAGGAGGAGGAGGACAACGTTTTTACTAGCGCTTCTTACACTTTATCACCAATGGACGTTTTAATCGATTACCGCCTCATGTCGCCGGTTGATCGTCATAGACTTTACACCATACCTGAACTCAGTTCTGAATACTCCTCTACGCCTACCGAAGGCATCCTCGGAAGCTTGAGCGAGGCTGATGTTTTCACGTGTTTGAACGATCTCGAAATCGCTCCGCAGGACGAACCCGAAGTTAAAAATATTAATAGTGAACAATTGGAAAAAAATGTACCCCGTGACAACTCTTTCAGCAACGAAGAGGAGACTGACGAAATACCTGGTACTAAAAAGAGCGTCGATGCAAACCCAAAAGGGACCGAAAACGATTCCAAAGTTGATGCGATGCAGAAATTTCAACAGATTGACTCATCGGTGGTAAACCCAGGCAATGGCCTTGATTCTAAACGTGACCTTGGTGCAGACACCGGCGATGATGATTCATCGAGTTGTATAAAAACAGGGCACTTGTTGATTATGCAATCAGATAGCGCTGCAAGTAGTATAGATACGCCAGGGGGAGAAACAGGCGCCGGTGTGGCGACTGTTCAAGCACCTGCTGCATGTCGAGAGCTATGGAAATTGTATAAACAATTCAGTGAGGATTCGGAAGACGAAGGTTGTGCGAAGGATGAGGTGGAGCGGCAAGACATGGAAAAGGAGGGGCAACACCTCGAACCGATGACAAGTTGCGATTCCCAGAGACCGGAGGAAGTTATTAATGGAAAATATGAGAATGAAGTCAACGTTCACGGTATTAACAATGAGGATAATCCGGTCATGCCCCCGAAACGAGCTAATAACAACGACATGAGTCATCTCGTTTATTTTATTGAGGAAAATGACACAAGTTGTGATAAGATTGGAAATGTAAACAGTGAAGTTATTGTTGAGGGCAAAGATGTGGAAAATGTAAACAAAAATGTTGAAATATCGAATCTCGATGACGGGGAAAACCAAAAAATTACGTCTGATATTTGTTTCTTAGAAGATGTCTTTATAAACGTTAATGTAAAAAGTGGATTGAACGATGACGATAGGTGTGTACAGCGGGTCGATGAGTCATGCGAAGGGCAAATGAATAACGCTAAGAATGAATGTGTATTGACTCGCGAAATTTCAAAGGATACAAGTGGGAGACTTACTAATCGCTGCAGCGATCAACTGATCGAGATCTCGAACGAAAAACAGAAGGTAAACGGTGCAATTGGAACGTGCAACAGGGTGCAAAATACGAAGGAATTTAAAGTGGGCGAGGACGTTTCACTTTCACAAAGGAAAAACATGTTGCACTTGAGTGAAATTATGTGGACCAAATCCAATCAGTGGGTCAATCCTACGACCAATTACGAAGTTATACCACAAATTAAATGTAAGTTAAAAATATTTAATTCATAAAAATTTTACTAAATTTAAAATTTTAATTTTTCAGTTTTGAAAAACGATTCCGACGATTCGAAAGTGCGTGACGACGATCAAGAAACTGCGAAAATCGTTCGGGAAGGGAGTATGACTCCGGATAGTTTGGATGAAGCCACGTCAGGCAGCTGCTACACGCTATTAAAATCGCGGAAAATTGGTTCAGGATCGCCCGTGACTCCGACAAATGTTCCTATACGAAGCAAGCTATCGCCTCTCACGGGTCCCCGCAATTGGTGCACGAAAAACACGGATTTCGGAGCGCTTAATGATTTGTGGGGCGCATCGACCGATAGCATCACTTTCGTATTTCTGGGTCCCGCATCTACGTTCGGTCAAGAAAGTTTATTCACACGAAATCTCAGAAGTCCCAAGACTCCAGGAAGATGTCACTCATTGTCGAATTCGTGGAAATTAAAGCAGGAGTCGTTATTACCTCGCTCGGTTTCGTTGGATTGCATCAATGGAATGGTACAGTACAGTTTGACAACACGGGCAACTTCGATGGAGTCGATGATACCGGAAGATTTGATGAACGTCGTTGAGAAAGGACGTTTACACGGCATCGATTTGGAGGAGATGAGGGGTGGTGACACGACTCCGTTCGAGGTATCTTCGGAATCGACAACTCCCGATATCTGTCGTGCCTTAAGATATTCGCATTCCAAGAACAATTCTTTCTTCTTGCCTTCGAGGGCTTTCAGTCAGGGGTCAGTGACAGAAACTCCAATCGGTTGCAATAAATCACTGGCTTTTGAGCGAAAGACCAAAAAAAGTGTGTCGTGGAGCGATTTGAGTGGGCAGGAATTGGCTATGGAGGAAGTGGCTGTGAACAGACATCGACACAAATTACGGGAAATCAAACCGATCATTAAGAAAGTGGAGACGAACAATTATGTTTACGCCGATTACTCCTCCAGCAGCTGCGATTATACCGAAACCGATGCTGAGGATGATTTGAAAAAATGCGCACTTTTTACTAAAATTCAGAAAAAAAGAAATCCAACTGCTTGGGTCATTGCACCACAGACACAAACGTTTGCGCTGAAATTGCCAGATCATGTTAAAGCTAGGATCAGGCCCACACCACCTCCCGAAGAAAAACTCGAGAAAAAGGAAAACTTAAAACCTGAAATTGAACTCGAGCCAAATTTACAAATAAAAAATTCCAACGAAATACATCAAAGTTCAAGTCCGACATTCGACGACGTGGCATCAAAATCATCTTTAGATTCGTCCACAACTGAATCCAGTGAAACTCTGACTTCGGTCGAAGTACGAAAACCACCACTGGCACAAATGATGGAAAAACTATTAGCAAACAAGGAAATTGTCGACGAGGTACAAAGAATGGATAATTTGAATCAGATAAATAACAAGATGAAAAATGCGAGTTTTGTCGTCCCTTCTTCGGACTACGATTGGGCGAGGTTATCAGTGATGTTATCAGAGGCGAGTCTTTTTTTCCAACAGCTCAGTACTTTCTGTGCTAATAGAACTAACGACAAATTAATTTCACACACACACGATCAAAACCATTCAAAAGACACCAAAACACTTCTCTACAAAGACACCGAAACTCAAACTAACGATGTGACGATCAAAATTGATTCTACAACGATAACAGATCACTTTTCACCAAAAAAAGAAACTCTTAGCAAAGGCTCTACGTCACCACGAAAAACAATCAATGGCAACACTCAGCGACCGATTAAAGTGGATAGCGCCGTTCAAGTCGACACGCTGCGAACAAATCGATTTCTAAACAAAGAACATGGATACAGATTTAGAAATAAATGGCGGCGAGAAGCGTGTTTGAAAAAAGAATTAGAAATATTAATACAGGAAAAAGTGAAAATAATGAAAGCTCTGGACAGATGTCGACAACACAATGGGTATATAAATGGACATAAAAATAGAAATAATAACAGCAGTGCGGAAGACACAACCTCAACCGAAGACGAATTATCACCACCCGATAATCCCGATTACCTCGTATCGTATCAAGCGAGGCTAGAAACAGCTTGTAACAGAGTTGTACATAAATTAGAAAAATTAAAAGAAAAAAAGGACGATGCCGAAGAACAAAGTAGCTCTTCAACTGCAAACAGTTCCTCTGTTAATTCACCATTATCATATTCAACTGAATATTTGCCTATAGCTGCTATTCATCCGCTCGAATCCGAGCGAAAAAATGGACTTAAAAAATTTTGGCAGCAAAAACAATCGAATGTTAGCAGTAGCTCTTTATCGTTATCCTCTACAAAATCCCAGTCTTCGGATTATGTAAAACCGCAAGAATATTGTTCGCAATTAATTAATATTCGTAGGAATGTAATTGCAGCTTCGCGTAAAGCATCGAATTCGGAAATGCTGAAAAAATTTGCGAATAAAAGTATTGATAAAGAAGAAACAGTTGGAAGCCAAAGCTTAGAAAGCAAACCGTTAGAAAATACAGCAAAAGACATTGAAAATCTTCTTTGGGAATGCCAAGCAGCCAGGCATAAAGCTCAGCATGAAATTGAATTGGCACAAGAGCAACTTAAATGCCAAAGAATGGCTGTTGAAAATTTAGCTTCGGTTCTGCAGCAAAAAGCGTGATTTTGTTCATCTTTTTTTAAATATAAAATTAATTCTAGTTTTTGTTACGTGAAGTCGTTAAAGAATGTTTTTTTTATATAATTAATTTGTTTAATAATAAATGAATTTAATTTAAAGTAGCGACAAATATAATTTAATCTAGTCGTTTCTACTTGAGCAATATTGTTAACTTTATAAGTTTTAAACAGTTGTAACTTTAGGAAGAAACAATTTTTTTTTTGTTTTCATTTTTCATGTTACTTATACCCGTTGAACCAAAGAAGAGTTTAAAGAAAATGTACAAAACAAATTGTATTAATACTTAAACGAATATCATCTTTGATCACACGTTTTTACGAGTCTTTTACATTTATCGACTCGCAATTTCACTGTTTTAG
Source organism: Henia vesuviana (assembly GCA_034696185.1). NCBI lineage: Eukaryota > Metazoa > Arthropoda > Chilopoda > Geophilomorpha > Dignathodontidae > Henia > Henia vesuviana. Next base: position 22,696 of record JAQFZU010000349.1, on the reverse strand, counting down.
TGTGTTTTACAAGTTAGTATGTCATTTTATTAATTTAATTTTACATTTTTCTTTTACTTTGATTGATTGATTGTGAGAAAAAATGGTTTCAATGAATATTTTATCTATTTTTTAATAAATGATGAAGCGAGATTTCGGCTTTTCGCGTTTTATTTTAACGTATCTGCTTTGAAATGAAAAAATTAACAAAAAATACAAAAAAATATTTTTAATTTAAAGTAATTGAGTGGCTTTTCCCTTCACAAGTTTTCCTTTCGTGGCTTTTTTATCACGTTTCTTTAACGAATCCATATTTCCTTTGAGAACGTTGGCGTAGGCCTTTAATAAAATTTTTTTTTTAAATAAATTGAATAATTCTTAAAGTCTCTTATAACATACCAGCTGAAATTTGTTGATATCCTTGGCATGGATCTGATAATTAAATAAAATTATAAATACAATGAAATAAATACATCATAAGTTGATATTATACCACTGTGCTTATTTTCTTGTTTCCCAATTTCGCTCTGATTAGACATTTGTACTCCGAAGGAGGTGAGGGTAAATTACTGGGTGTTTTGGAAACTGGTTTAGATCTACCGTCATCTAAAATAAAATGAAATATGGTAAATAATGGATTCAATAATTACTGATAAAATTGTTACATCTTTTCATCGTTATATTCAGAGAACCTGACAGCCTGGATTTTTGAAACAAACGCGTTAGTTCGCTTAAAAACTAAGAAAAATAAATAGAATTATTATTTACTGAAATTATTTCTATTAAAGACTTTTACCGTATCATTTTCGAGAATCGCCATTTTTAAATGGAATGGATAAAAACTGTTTGGAGCATTTGCAACGTCTGGCTGGCCACTGGCGCTAAGTAGATGACGTCACGTTATAAACTCGGGATGGCGCTGCTACCTGATAGAATTGCAGATACCTTGTTCAAATTGAAAATGGCGGAACTTTCAACACAGATAACCGAAGATGAAGCTGCTTTGTATGATAGACAAATTCGTCTTTGGGGTTTGGACGCGCAGAAAAAGTTGGTATTTGACGAAAAATAACACTAAATCAAAACTAATAACTAAAATTTATTACAGACTTCGAACTTGTCGTGTTTTATTAGTTGGTTTAAAAGGGTTAGGTGCAGAAGTAGCTAAAAATATTATTTTAGCTGGTATAAAATCTCTCACTCTTTTAGATTGTGAAAATGTAAGTTGGCAATTTCAATAGCAAGTAATAAAAACAATTAATCAAAATATTTATTTAATTTTAAGGTTTGTGAAGAAGATTTATGCTCGCAATTTTTGGTATCATCAATTCATTTAGGAAAAAATGTTGAGATATTAAAGTTAAATTTCTTTGAAGGCTTTACTTAAACTTAATTTTATATTTTTAGCGTGCCGAATCATCAATAGCCCAGGCCCAGCAACTGAATCCTATGGTTGATGTGAAAGCAGATTCAGAAAGTCTATCACAAAAACCTGATGAATTTTTACTAAATTTTGATGTCGTCATACTAACAAACTCAACGAAAGAAGAAATGATTCAAGTTGACAATTTCTGCCGTAAAAATAATTTAAATTTTTTTGCTGGGGATGTGTATGGTTTCTTCGGTTATTCATTCGAAGATTTACACAGTTACACATTCATTGAGTAAGTCTTACGATTAAATTGTAAAAAAAAAATTAATTTGTGAATACATGTGTTTTTTCAGAGAAATTAAAGGATTTTTTGATGATACCAATTCTAAACAAAACTTACCGCAAACAAAGTTGATAAAAAAGGTAATGAAAACTGAATTTTATATTAATTTTATTTGAATTTGAAATGTATAAATTCTTTTTAGACAATGAATTTTTCAACTTTAGAAGCAGCGCTCAAAGGAAATTTTCAGGAAAAAATGGGTCATTTCAAGAATTTATCAAGTTCATATTTTATTTTGCAAAGTATTTATATTATATTTCAAATATTATTTTCAATTAGTAAAATAATTTATTGTTTAGCTTTGTTGCAATTTCGTTCGATGAATGGTCGAAGACCATCTTTAAGTAGCATTAATGAAGATATTACAACAATGACCAATTTAAATGCTCAACTATTGGAGAATGTTAATTTGAACCAAGATCACGTCAACCCGAGGATATTTGGGTTTGTTTTAATGAATAATTAATTTCAAAAAATATTTTTATTACTTACTTTTAGGTCAATTTTTGCTGAAATTAGTCCAGTTTGTGCCGTTGTTGGTGGTGTTTTAGCACAAGAAGTTGTTAAAGTATGTGTAATTAAATTTTTTAAGAAGTTGGATTTAGATTTTTTTTTAAAACGATTTTTAAATTTTTTATAGGCAGTTACGTGCAAAGATACGCCTCACAACAACTTTTTCTTTTTTAATGCTTTGGAGGATAGTGGAATCGTTGAGTCGATTGGAAACAATTGAAATTTATTTTGGTCATAAATATTTAACTATTCACGCATTTCGTATTTCATTTCAAATATTTTCTATTTATATTATTAAATAGAATTGCACAATTAACTATATTTGTTTAAACCATCATTTTATTTGTTAAATAAAATTATGGTTTAAACAAATTTTTAAACAAAAGATATTTGTTAAATATCTTTCAGTATGGAAATTTTTGTATTGATTATAAAAAAATAAAATTTTTAAATAAAATTTTCTTGAAAGTTTAGATGTTTTATTATACTTACAAAATTGTAAAATATTCGAATTATTTGATAAGTCATGATCATCATTAGGCATTTTATTTCCGCGTCTTTAAGTGGTCGCAGGTAATAATGCTACAACTTATCAAACTGCTTTTATTTTGCTTTAGGACAAAAAAAATGTTTAATCATTTCCATCATTAACTTTTTTGGGTGATGAAGGTTCATTAGTTCAACTTTTAAATTCTCATTTAGTTGATAGATGGCGCTTGTATAAAAATACCAACAATGTTGTTATCACTTCGCGCTTGTTAGTCGAGTTTTTTGTTGATATTTTGCAAGGTAACGGCTTTATTTAGATATTATTACGTCTTTATATTATCACAAATGCTTACAATTATAGTTAATGACTGTTTGGTAATTTGAAAAACTTTTCGATAGCTAATGAGTATTGAATGCTTTAACATCGTAAACATTAGTAAAAAACCACCTGTTAAACTTATGGTATTATTTGAAGCGAGGTGTGAACTCGACCTTATCAATTTCCATTTATTATTCAACTATTGAAAATCAAATGTTTAGGAAGTTCTTCATTTATACCAGGAAATGATAGCAGACTACAAAATTATTGATTTGCGATGTATCGGGTGAGTGCGCCTGCGCTTTCTCTGCTGAACAGTTTTATAATAATTAACTAAATAGAAATAAAAAAACTAATACAATCTTCAACTTTTTTTTTGCAGTTAAATTTGCAAACATTGTGAAGCGTTCATCAAGAATTCTCACCACTCACACACATCAGGTCAACAACACTCACGATTTAATTTTTTTTGCCTGGAGATGTTTCAAGATCCCCGCACGATTTCAGTATTGCCCGGTATAGGCGTTGAAGTGGGGAACCGCAAAACTCTTTCCCAGAATTCCTGGAACCAGGATTTCACAGACTGTTTATATTGGAAAGCCGAATTACCAGACATCCACGAAGAAATTGAAAGTTTTCTAAATGAAAATGGAGTCAAATCTTGCAAAAATTCGTTAGAAAATGCCGGATTAAAACGGATTAAATCTCTAAAACGAAGCGCAGACGAATCTCACGATTTGAATGGTAAATTTACCGATCCTTATTCAGCACTACAGTTTCAATTGACTAAAGGTGTAAAAAGACGATTAAGTGACGTTGGATACGAATTAGTTACCGCCATACCTGTTCTAACAACCACAGACGAAGAAAGTAGTTACAGTTTTAATACATGGGAACTGAAAAATGTTGATGAAGAATTAATTTTCAACTTTACTAGCCTAAATAGTGAGGAATTAACCGACACACAGCAATTATCCGATTCTGTTTTTTCCAATCAAGAGGACGAAATGGGCAACCTTCAAGGAGCCGACGGTAAGAAACACAAAGGACTGCTGAAAGAGGCAAAAGAGAAAGAGAAAGGAAGTCCCCGCCTCCGTCGCATGTTCCACCGGGACAGTGATGTCAGTCGAAGCAGTAAAGCGGAAAGAGGGAGTATGCGAGTGTCAAGCGGATATTCCAGGCCACCACCACCATCTAAAATCAGCCAGGTGAAACTTAATTCCTTCAACGGCCAAGCTCCACTGGTGGCAGCTGAGGACACAGTTTCCAGCCAGGGAACCGTCAGCTCCGAATCATTAACAAACGAATCCCAGAGACTCAATGCTAAATGTGCTCTTTCAACGAGTGCTTCGTACGAAACACCTCCGAGCGGCAATTTATCTCTAGAATCAGTGTTTTCCGAACAAACCGAAGTCGTATCAACCGGTGCAGCGAACCATTTGATGCCCGCAATGCCTCTTTACCTGGAGACACACTTGGATACCCACAGCCCGTATGAGGAGTCGACCCTTAAGGGCTCTTCTCTCGGCAGCAGTTGTGACATTTTAACGAGTGATACACTAGAAATTCGAGACATTGATGTATTCATGCCGACGGAATTTAAAAGCGAAACGTCGTTAAAGAAATCCGAGTTTGATACTTCGTCCTTCGTTACTTCGGATGAGTCAGCGAGTGGACGTGTGTCTTCGGACGATATTGAACTCAATGACAGTTGTTCACTGGATTTTATCAGCCAGTCATCGGTTAGTGAACGGTTTGAAAATGGAAAGGGAATCAGTCAGTCACCATCTTTTACAATTTCTCGACATAAGAAGATCGAATTGCAACCAACTAAATTCAGTGCGCCGTGTTCACCAGTGAGATTAAATAGCAGTGGCTACGAACATGTGTTGGATGACAGAGAGTCTCATCATCGACGTCATTCGTCTATTAGTGATATGCCAATTACTGAACAAAGTAATGTGTTGCGGAAAGTTGCGTCACTAACTCTGGATAAACAAACCATCGAAGAAAGAGTTTCGAAACCGAAATTTGTACCGGAAAAATTAGATTTTAAAATATACGAAAAATTCGAAGGTGGTTTTGGATGTATTATAATTATTCTAATGATTATAAATTTTAATTTGTTTTTATTTTTTAAGGTCAAATGTTAATTAATTGGTATTGCTCAGCATTTACGGACGATCATTATTTACATTATCTTCTTTCGAAACAAGATCTTAAGATAATGGCAACTCAGTTTTGTACTTATTTATTAGCTGCTGGAGTATTGCAGCAAATCGAAGACATTGAAGCGCCTCGCGAATCTCTCTTCAGGGTTTGTTTGTTATATAATAGGATAAAGAGCGTTGTTTGTATGTGTTTGATGTATTCCCTGTAGCCTGATCTTATGTACTATTGGACTCACTCTGAAGTTCCTACACTATCGACGCCTTTACCCGGAAAATTAAATACTCAATCTTGGCCACCAACTATTTCGGATGTGGAAAAACTTTCGAGAGAAGCGAGTTTAAAATACACCGAGGCAGGTTTGTAGAAATTTTTTTTTTTTTGCATTTTATAAACTAAACAAAAATTATATAATTTTTAAAAGCAATAACGGATGATTTATCTGACGGTATTTAATTAATTTTATTACGAAAAAAAAGAGATTTTATAGGTTTATTTTCTAATTTTAGATTTACAAGCTGTTATATTGGGACTTCAAAAGGAAAGGAAAGAAACTACTGATGATTACGAGGTATAGAATGATTTGCAAGAATTTAATGAATTTAGTGAGAATTCAGTGGAGCATGTAATTGCAATTTGCTCATTTTTTTAAAAAGTATTTAACTGGTTAATTGTATTTTTGTTTCAGCAGATACGACATGAAGTTGCCATCGAAAATATACGTGCCGATTATTGCAAGATGCTTGAAGATTGTGAAGACAAGATAAAAAAACTAGAACGTGATGTGGAGCGCTATCAAACATTGGCTAATATTCAAGCACTCACTGATCAAGTTCAAGCTGATTTTCAGATCGATGAGTTAACAAATTCCAATTCCTCGTCTTTTTTATCTCCACCACCTCATTTACCCAGTGAAAAGGAAACTTTGGGTCAGCCACCACCAGCACCACCACCTCCACCACTTCCATCCGATTCTTTTATTTTGCCGCCACCGCCGCCACCACCTCCAGCTCCGATTTTTAACGGTGGTGGTCTTCCACCTCCACCACCACCGCCGCCTCCTTTTGCTGGAATTGGTCCACCTCCACCGCCGCCACCTCCTTTTGCTGGATGTGGTCTACCGCCACCACCACCGCCTCCTTTTAATGGAAATGGTCCACCACCACCTCCAATTCCTGGCTCTGCAATACCTCCTCCTCCATCTCCTACACCATCAGGTAATTTTTCATCTTCGCCAAAATCAATTCATACTAACGGACCAGCACCATTACCACCTCCACCTGTTGGTGGATGGTTTACAGCGCCAGTAGTTCGTAAGTTTCAAAACTAATCTGAAATTTATTTTATGCATTAGAATAATTTACTTTTTTATTTTGTCAATAGCCCTACGTAAACAACCAATTGCTCCAAAAGCACCGATGAAACCATTATTTTGGAGTCGAATTCAAATAATTGAAGATCCAAAGTGAGAAGTTTGCCATTGAAATCTGTTTATAAATATTAAAAAAATAATATATTTTTAGTTCTAAAGCAGAATCGTCTGAAGAATCGTTTTGGAAAAAACTAGACGAAGTTTCGTTGAATAATTGGGATGATTTTATAGATTTGTTTTCTAGACAAGTAATTGAGAAAAAGCCAGCTGCTAAAAAAGTTTTGAAACCAACCATGAAAGAGGTATTGCGCTATTTGCAATGATAGAAATGAAGGATTAATATTAATAATTTTTGTTTTAGGTTGCTAAAATACTTGATAGCAAAAGATCTCAAGATGTTGGCATTAAAGTGAAAAGTTTACATTTAGAAATATCGGACGTCGAAAATGGTAAGACAACTTAAAAGTCATTAACTTTATTTGGCAAGTAATTTTTATTTTTTTTTAAAAGCTGTTTATAATTTCGACACCTCGGTACTGGATTTGGAAGCGTTGCAGTCTATTTATGAAGTGGTAACTAAAATAAATTACTTTCATTTTTGCTTAATGGTTTTTTTTTTAATTTGAAATTTGGAGTGATTATTTTGTCAATTATATTAAGTGAATTAATTAAGAAACCGGATTTATGCTGATTTGCATAATTACTTTTTGATATTTGAGTTAAGTCGTGAATAGTTTGTTTGTTTTTATATGTGCGTGCCCAGGAATAAAACAAAGTTAAGCAAGGAGCTACTTAATTTATCACTCAGCGAATTTTTTAATAAATTCTAAACACTGCAAAAGTGATTTTTTGCTAATTTAAAAATTTTATAATGTGTTTTAGAGAGGTAGTGCGGATGAAATTGCCTTGATTAAAGAACACGTGAGAAACAACCCGGATATTTTATTAGATAAACCAGATCAGTAAGTGTTACAAACAATATAAAAATAATTAATTTGAGAATTGTAATTTAATTTTTTTAAATGTCAGATTTATACATGACTTGTCCGAAATTCCTCATTTTGCCGATAGAATTTCTTGTTTTATGTTCCAATCTTCATTTTCGGAAGGAATTGGTTTAATTGAAAGCAGGCTTAACAATTTGAAATTTCTTTGTCACGTAAATGACATAAAAGTATGCATTAAATGTAATAACAATTAATTAAATTTTTTCCAAAATTAGAGGTTAATGACTGGGGAAAGTGTGCAAAAAACTTTTGGAATAATTTTAGCCTTAGGAAATTACATGAATGGAGGAAACAGAACTAGAGGTCAAGCTGATGGCTTTGGGTTGGAGATTTTATCAAAACTGAGAGATGTGAAAAGCCGGGTAAAATAAGCACATTTATTTCTAAATTTTAATTCACTTATATTAAATCATATTTCTTTTGATAATAGGAAAATTCAATAACGCTTCTTCATTTTATTGTTAAGAAATATATTGAGCAGTTTGATTCAGTAAGTTGAATTTCTGGCCAAAGTTTACAGTAATTAATTACGTTTTCATTAGGAAAATGCTGGATCTGATAAAGCGCAGTTGCCATTGCCAGAACCATCTGATATCGAAAAAGCTGCTCTTGTCAAGTTTGAAGAAGTGGAAATGGATTTAACAAATTTAGACAGAGATTTATTGGGTATACAAATTAAACACCTAATGAATTTTAAATTTTTAATGAGAAATAAATTGAATAATTCGCATTGCTTTAGAATGTGAAAAGCAAACTGAGAAAGTAATAGCAGCATCTGGTGATGACCACATTCAACCGTTTAAAGATAACATGACATTATTTCTTGCCAAAGGTAAATTCAAATATTTTATACAAATCATTGTACAGAGAATAAGTTTCTTAAATAATTTATAGCTAAAGAGGAACATAAGGAACAGCAAGAGAATTTGGAAGAATGCAAACAACAGTAATCAAAGCTTTATAGTGTATTCATAATTATTTTATTTTTATTTATTATAGGTTTATTGAAGTTTTAGTTTACTTTCAATGGAAGGGCAATATGAATGACACACAACCAAAAGATTTTTTTTCGGTTTGGATTTCATTTTGCAACGACTTTAAAGATATTTGGAAAAAGGAACAGCAAAAGATTTTGAAAAAACAGTAAAAATAATTTAAATATTTGATTATAACTTATTAAAATAAAAACGTTACAACATTTTAGATTGGAAGAAGCACAAAAGAAAGTAAAGAAAATGAAGGAATCAAAAATGGCTAACGTCACACCTGTTAAGGCGAAGAAATCAGGATTGGTAAGTTTTGATTGATTTAAGGACAGTAGGCGGTAATAATAAATTTTGCTGTGTTTAGAAAGCAAAACTTCTGGCCAAAAGAAAAGAATAATTAATGAAAAATAATGTAAACTGGAAGCTGGGCCTTTTCTTATGAACATTAATAGAAAGAATCTCAGGTGTTTCTGTTTTTTAAATTTATTTTTATCTTAAATTCTGTTTTTGGATGCGATTTTTATAATTTTGAATTTGTTTTTTATTCGCTGGCTACTATTTTACCTTAGAAATCTTTAAATAATTATATGCTGATTGTGGATTTAATTTAAATAGGTTGTGAAATTGTGATAATTCTTTAGTTACTAACCAAAACCTTTATAATCCTCAATAATACTTTTTAGATATTTTTATGTGGAAAATGTGATACATTAATACCGATTTGTATATAATGTAAATCAAAATTGTATTTCTATTCATTTGTAAATAGCAGGAAAAAATAAAAATGGAAATAATTTTTTACTAAATAGATTAGTAACATTTTTAAGATTAAAATTAATAATTGCCTACAAATATCTAATGTATGTAGATATTAAACATTTTAAATTAATTAAATATCACATCCTCTTAGCAAATTACGAAAACAGCTTAATGAATTTTTATGAAGTAACGAAGCCTTCTTAAGATAGTAAGTACTAATATCTTAAGTAAATTCAGTAATCTCAGATAAGCTTATTTTTCAGTATTTAAAAATATCGACTGGATTATTTAATTATTCGGCATTTAAAAATGATTTACAAAAAATAATTAACGCAAATTACATTGACGATGAATCCGAGTGTTACTTTAGTATTAAATATATTAGATTTTTTTAATATTCTTATATTTCAATTTACTCATTATACCACATGTTGTATTTTCTTATTTTTTATTTACTTTAAAGCTTTACCATAAAAATTAAATAAGGAATAATTTTAAATTTCAATTTAAACCATAAATGCAGGAAATAGAAACAAATTTATTAAACTATTGAGAAATAACAATCAGTACTCAAATCAAAGCAATACGAAATACCAGAAAATGTAATCACAGATACATACGTTGATTACGACAATTAAAATTGTAAATCAACACAACTATACAAAAATTGAACTTTAAATTTAATTATTTGAAAAGAAGTTTAACGTTTCATAAACTTTGGCGCCTTCTTAGCAACAATTGGCAATTTTTCACCCTGTAAAAACGGATTTTCTTTCTGAAAAAAAATAAAATCGAATTAATTTGGTTTCCTGAAAATTGCAGCCGTAAGAATGAGCTCACCACTCCTTCACTTCTAATTCTCATTAATTCCTTAAAGAAATTCTCTCTTGGTTCTGGATTGTGGTGTTTTTTTGCCACCATATTCTTATGCTCTGTCTGCGGCTATAAACATTAAATATCTTTTATTTAAACAATTCAAATGGTACGTAAGAAATTACATTACATCAAACTCCTCCATGATCTTATCTAAAGCATGACTCATAACTCCTTCGTTCTGAATTGATTGGGCCAATGCGTTAATTTCATTGTCATGAGTCGACGTTGGACAATCGAACATATGCTCAGTATCGCACATACATTCTTGTGCCGCTTGATATTTGCGACTAAATCCTGCAGTGTTAACAAAATTTTCCAAACAGCCATCCTCACCTGCAATTTAATTCAATTCGTTAAACGTTTCGATTAACAAACTTTGTTTGCACACATTTTTTATTTGCCCAACTTACGAGTGTATCCTTTAGGACAAGGATTTGGAGGATTACAATAAGCGGGTAAAACACTATCACTTTTAATTTCTTGAACATTTTTAATGCTTCCATCCGGTTTTAAATGTTGTTTGCCTTCTCCTGCCCCACCTACGACATTAACATCAAATTGTTTACGCAATTGTTAACCACTGCAGTATTGTGGGTTTACCCGCCATGTACTGATGACCCCATAAGGCGTTGTGCTGTAAATATTCTTGATCTCGGATCATTGTATCGAGTGTATCGTAATCTGGCGGAAACCGACGATCGCTGTCATATTCTTTAGCAACCCGACTTCGGTCATTGTCATCATCGCCTAAACCACTTCTGGAATTTAAAAAAAAATTTAATCAGTCATTTACATAATTTTATTTAACGTACATGTAAGGTGGAAGTTCGGGATAATCATTAGTAGCTTCCCCCATCTTAGCTACTACTTCTCTAAGTAATGCATCTGTTAAAGTATACGGAGTTTCGTGATGTAAACGTCCATGAGCGTAATAAACCCAAAGTGCCAGGAGAAATAAAATTCTAGGTTGAACTATTACAATCTGTAATTGGAATGCATTAAATGATTAAAAAGTAGATTTAATACATTTTAAATAATATTGAATTTTTTGTCAAAATAATGTTTTTGTTTCTGTGGTAACATTTTTGTAAACCATTATTCGTTATTAAATTGATTCCCATTTCCCGCAATATGTGGGCGAGTAAAGTGGCAAATTGTTTGTACGTGATGTTAACTCATTTACAGTAAAACAATTAATTTTATCTGATCAGATCAAATCTTAATATCACTACTCAATAAAGCTAAACATTGCAATATACATCTCTAAATACTTTTCTTACCATATTCATTCTGTACGAAACTAAAATGGCGTTGTTTCTTTAGTTAGACTTCTCCTGCATACACATGCGCTCTACCGATGAGTTTGCTCGCTCGGCGACCGCATTAATCAATATCCATACACACATGAATAATAAATATAACATTTGTTTGCGAATGAAATGAAATTTCTAATTTATATAAGATAATTTCTTTTGATGTTAACCGATTTAGTTAATTAGAAACGTAATAAAATATTTGTAGACGTCTAGAAAACCTTATTTGATCATCACAGCCAACATTATTACTTTAATTCTGACATCTAATAATAGAAAATTACCTTTGGAATTATTTTTATTTTTATATTTTTAAAGTTTAAGCATTATTCTTTTCATGAGCCATAATTCCTCAAATTTATTTTTTTGGCATTTGAAAGTTATTACGGTACTTAAGCACTATCATAAGAAATATAAAAAATGTAATAAGTTTTTTTTTCCAAACGTTGTGGCTCGTTTTCTATAAATAATATTTTAGTATTAGTTTCTTTTATTGGGCGTCGACATGTAATCAATTTTAAAAATAAACTCGAATCGAATCATTTCGTAACACGATTACAACAGCAAACAGCAATAAAACTAGTCGCAAAAATGGCACGAAATATAAATCAACAAGAATATTTTGTAACTTTTAAGACTTTATGTGATTAAGTAGTTCAGTATTCATGTCGGGTTTTGATCAATCAGACTATAAAACCTTATCTCAGTACCCTAAAAATAGTAACAAAACGTCAAATCGGATAAAATTCAATTCCAGCTGGTACCAATCAATAATATCTAAACTGCGCAAATAATTCATTCATATACCGTTTTTGAAATTAAAAGGTCGCGCGTTATTTAATCTTGGCATTTTTATAGAAACAAGTAGAAAATTACATTTTTCAATGGAATAACGGATTAAATTAAATATTACATAACTCTTTAAAAAAATTTAATTTACTTTAATTATCTGAAAATTAATTATAAAGATAATTAAAATTATTTTAGACAAAAGCTAATTTAAAACCGATTTTTAACTAATTTGATTTCGCTAAAACTTAATATCGTTTACCATGAGTTTACGCCTACACACTTATTGATTGTTGGAACCCATTCAGAATAACTGCGAATAAAGACAAGTACACAGTCGGTTACCATGGTGACGATCTTGAATGTAAAGCGGCGTTCAAAGTCATGGTCATTTTAAATGCAAAGAATCTAAAATTAAATCTTACATTGTAATCACCGTAAAATAATGAATTAAGATTTCAATGAATATGTCAGTTATTATTTTCCTAAGAAAAAGAAAATATTTTATAATAAATACGTAAAACGACATTGTGGCATTTAAAATGTTAATCATTTTAGATCGTTGCTCTTTAAAAACTTGTTGTAATTAATTAAAGCATTGTTGTTAGATATGCCGAAGGCCGGAATCTATTTGAAGGTCAAAGGTAAAAATGATAGAAATAAAAAAAAAATCAATGCAAAAATACTGGGTCGTTGTCAGTATAATCTGGTCAACTAAATTAAATGCTAATTGCAAAAGACTTAAAATAGTCATAAATTAATGTTTACTGCAAGGCTTGTTATGTCGTTTGAATTTTAATTTTAAAGTATTAATTTCATGGCAGGTTCATGTCTGCAACTCAAGGGTAAATTGTGGATGTACAGAGTCTTCGACATTTGACTTTTAATTCTAGTCATTATAAGTGATGAATGGATTTTTTTTAATGTAAAATTAAATATTAAATTACAAGTTTTATTGTAGCAATAGAAGATTCATTATTAGATTTAATTTCTTAAAAGTAAAAAGGAAAAAATAATTAATTTTTTTTTTACATTTTAATTAAATTGATTTTGAATTATTGTAATCATCTTTTCAAATTTTTATTTTAACTTAATTGGAAATTGTGATTATGATTATTTTGTTTTTTTAATTTAATTTATTGATTGAGCTTACTGACCTGAAGCGAAAAATTCGAAATAAAAATAATGATAAAATTATACAGTAAGTTTCAAATGAAAAAAGTATATGGAATTTTTTAACGTTAAAAAGTTATGTCAACAACATTAAGGTAATTTGTAAAAATCAAACATCTAATTCAATAACTTTAATAAAAATTTTGCTTTTCTTTGAAACATAAAAATTCTATGCATTTATATTTTTGAAAAAAAAATTAAATATATTTTTAAAATTATTTTTTATTCATATAATAAAAACATTTCGACTAGACTTTAAAGTTCTTTTAGCATTGTCTGGTAATTTTTAATAAGTTTTCAGAGATTTCTATGCCTAGAATTCAACATAAATGCTTTTGCATATTCCGATGTAGGCAAGGAATTTAGCAACTACAAATATCTTTCTTAATGTCACCAGCATTTAATTTTTCAATTAAAATATTTTTGATGCATTAAAATTCTGATAATACACTTGATTGATAAATTTTAGTTAATTTATGCGTACTAAAGTCAACTAGTTTTGATTGCATTTGCATTTTTGTTAAATTATTTATTTTTATTTTTCTCTTTGGTTTTTCCAGGGTCTTTATTAGTTCTTTTTTTGATTCTGTGCTGAGCGGTAAAGGTCAAGGTTTTCTGATTTACGTTTAACGGTGCACATAAGATTCGATATAACAAAAGAAGTAAACAGATATGAAACATAAAAAAAATTAAATATTAAAATCAATTGCAAATTTCTGTATCAGAGTTTCAAATTTCAGCTTTGTCGAAATGCCTTTTAATTTATCAATGCATTTAGATAAATAATAATTGATTTATTTATCAATGCATTTAGATAAATAATAACAGATTTATTATTAGCTACAAAACTTTTATTATTTGTCGGAAATGAATTTTGATTACTGCAAAAATACGTTGATTTGTGAAGAACATAATCTTGTTTTGTCGTGCGAAGATTACAAATTCGTTAGCGTAGGCGTGTGCCTATGGAAACCAAGCTCCACATCGGCAGACTTGATACTGCTTGACGAATATGAAAATTGTCTTTTAAATAGATTTTAATTAAAGAATTAGCGCTTAATAAGAAATAATAAACAAATACAGTAATTTATTATTGCTATAATATTCTAATAATGCACTAATGCTAAAATGAAAATTATAATTCAAACTGCCGATTGTATAAAAAAAAATATTGTTTATTATTTTTTGTGCAATATAGATTACCATTTTTATCAATAGCAATGTTTCTTTTCAGGATTATCATTGTCAGTTGTTGACATCCACTGACATTTTGTTGATGAATCTCAGACAGTATTGCGAAGCGAGTTTTTGTAAAAGAAATATTCATTTTATCTATTTCATTTTGCTGTTTGCTTTCACAACCGAAAGATTAGTTGCTTACAATTTCTAAAAATGATTTATACCATTCTTTTCATTTTGTGCATTTCAATTTCATTTGCGGCTGACGTGGTTGACGACAATTCCAATTTAGATATGAAGACTAAGCGGCCTTTGAATTTCATTTGCCCGTGCCGAGAATGTGATTGTGCGCGCAACGATCGTGTTTGTATTCGAACATGCGTTTTGAATTGTCCGTGTCCGTTGCCTGGTCCATTGAGAGGGATTTACGAAAAATTTTATTAGAACTGAAGGTAAATATCGTAATTAAAAAATATTGTTTTTTAAATATTTCTAAAAAAATTTTTAAAATTTCAGATGCCAGTTTCCTTCATTTTTAATAAACATTTTAAATGTTTTCAATTGAAAAAAAAATGTTTTATTAAAATTACAACCCGAGAAAAATTAAAAACGCATTACAAAAAACTGCTGTCTTTTTAATTTGAATCCTCAAAGACGCAATAAAATGTAATTTTAAAATTAATTAAAAACTTAAATATAAGATTTTTAATTTCTAATTTTTAAAGATAAAATACTGAAATTTTGCAATATTTCTATTGACAAAATAATATTTAAAGCACATAAAGCCGCATATGAATATTTAATATGAAAAATGTCCAGAGATTTTGTCAAATCGATTTATTCGATATGACATTTTAAAAGTTCGTTGACCCTTTTGGCTCCCACAGCGATTTCTTCGTTATCTGTTTTTGGCTTGTCGTTTTCAGTTGCCAAACCCATTTCTATGGCATTCTCAATGGATTCCAAATGGCAACATATTATGCCACAATATGGATAAAAACAATTCGTAGGAAACTAAAATCTAAAACTTTGAATTTTGTTTAGAAAAAAAAATTATTATTATAATAATTTAACAATTCAATTTCCCTTTACGACTATTTCCGAAATAAACAAACCAATTTTAAACCGAATTGACGCCTTTCGTGGTTTACATTAACTCAGTTTGACGTCATATGAGTTCCACTGTGGGAATCATCAAGTGGGACCTATTTCTATTTTTAGCATTGCGTCCGCTGTTGTAGATCGCACGATCGGCAACATACGGGTGAGCAAAGGATCAAAATTTGCGTCATTGCCGCTATGCGAGACGCGCGCTTTTTGGTCGTGCGTAGGCGGCTTTTCCCGATCGATGAATGCTCGTCTAGAAATAACGTTGCGGCGATGCGCTCACTTCCATTCGGTGGCCTCTGTCGACAGCTCGCACGAGGGCTCTTGGTTTTTACCGTAATAGCAGTATTGTTTAGTTACAGCGTAGTTTATCAAGTAAGTATGTTATGTGAATTCTATCAATCTAAAATATAAAAAATTTAAAGTTTTAATTTTTAAATAATTAACTTTTTAATTGAATACGCTAAAAACTCCGCCTTGATAGTTGAAGGTGACTTCTCTGTAAAGCATTTAGCGATGTATTCGTTAAAGTTTCATTGAATTTAGTAATTTAAAATTATTTATTTTATTTGTAAAGAATATATTAGATTTATTTAATCTAAATTAATAGAGTTAAAATAATTTATTTTTAATTTTTAAATTTATTTTAGTTATGAATTGCTTCATTTATACTTTATTGGCGAGTATCGCAGTAGTTTCGCCGTATCCGATCTTCAAACAACCGCGATTCAAACCGCAAGAAATCAATTTACCGCCGGAATTCGCTTTATGGCCTCCTCGACAAGAACCAGCTCCGATGTATGGTTACCCTGATTTTGGCGACTATAACGACCCACGACCCGCTTATTCGGAATTGGACATAGTTCGCGAACAATTAGCTCATCCTCAAGTTCCGCCACTTTACAAACGATTTCCATCGAATTTAGCTTATTCCTACGGTGAACAGTTTGTCGGAGATGACGACGAGCAAAATTTAGTTGAAAATGAAGTTACTATCAATAAACCCGCATTGGAAATGTTAACAGAAGCGCTCATGGAAACCCTCGTTCGACAAAGTCAACCTGATAATAATTATTTCCAACAACAAAAACAGGAATCAGAAAATGACCAAATTGTCCAAGAATTGAAGAAAACAGCTGTCAAAAAATCTCTTTTTGCTCAACCAGTAGCAAAAACATTCGAAAAAACTGAAAATAGATCTCCCAAGGGAACAGGACAAAAAGAAATACCATTGCTGAGACCCCCAACTAATTTGCCGTCATCCTCTACGGAGCCAACTAGTATCGAAACAGAAAATAAAAGAGAAACGTCAATTGATAATATGCAACAGGTAAAATACTAATTTAAAAAATAATAAATATCAGTGGTATTAATTTAAATTTTAATTCGGAAATAGTCAAATAAATTATAACTTTCCTTTGAATTTTGTTTATCTGAAAAAACAGGGAATTGTTTTGTTGTCGTAAATTTATAAATTCTGATTTAACGCTAATCATTACATTTTGGTAAATATTGTGTAAAACAAATTTAGTGACTAGTTAATAACAAACAAACACTTTTACTGATCATTAGGCTTTAAACTACAACAGTTTCGTAGAATTTCATGGTAGTAGGAACAGCTTGCCTGCTGGGAGAATTGCGTCAGCAAATTTATTGCCCTTTTAACCTGTTCTGACTTAATGATCTTATAAATTATTTTGTATTCCCGAAAAGTAATAATTTTTTTACTTTGATTAATTCTTTAATCATTTTTAATATTTAAAATCAATTGAAATTGAGAATAAAAATTATTTATTCAAACAAATAATCAATACCTAGTTACTATTTAATACAAAATCGATGTTTTAAATCCTATTACTGATGGATTTGCTAAAAATATATTTGCTTAGGAATTTTCTATTTACATTTATTTAAATTGGATTGTACTAAATTTAACTTAATTCCGCATCTTATCATCTACAATTAAATTAGTGTAAATTAAGATGATCATTGATGATTACTTAGGAATACCGATTTGGTATTTGATGTATAAAATCGGAGCGATAGAGGCTATAGTATTACACCATTCTCTTCTTCTGAATGAAGTTGGGGTAAGGGATGGGGTATTCATTCATCCTTTATCGAAGTACAATTTTCAGCTGGGCATGCGCGTTGCGCATTGCAGAATTCAATGACGTCAAAGAGTTTGAAATTGAAATAAAAAAAAAAAAACATGAATGAATCTGCTACACTTTACGTCACTGGATTTCCTAACCATTTCCATGGCAACGTTTACGCACATCAATCACGATGACGCAATTGCAATGTAGAATTCATTAATATGTTAGAAAGATGACGATTATGTGAGATAATAGCGATGATTTTATTAATGTTGTTAAAATTTTATTTCAGAGAACGAGAGCTTCCACCAACCATACAAAACGAGAACAAAGGTCATTCGTATCAACGGGAGACGATTTGACTAAAGAATTGAATAGTCTGAAAAAAATGTTTCAATAAAAAATTGATTGATATTACTAATCAATCTATTATAAGGATAAATACGTCCAGATAATCAGAGAGAAAAAAAATAAAGTAAGGTTTATGGAAAATTAATGAAGACGGAGGCGAATTTTTTGCCCAATAACTTTCGGTTAATTGTTCAGTTTATTGGTAATTAAATTTTATCCCTGCCTATCTCCTACCATTAAAAGTGGTGAATTTTTATACCTGCTTTAGAAATCAAGTATTGTAAGAAGTTGTTAACTGAAATTATAAATATATTCACTATGCTCTGTATAATTATCATGTAATTTTGTCATATTAACACATATCTTAACTGTAGTTTTTAAAATTTTTAAAAACTGAAAATGATATGTAAATTTTATGTTTGGAAATTTCTTTTACCAAATCAAATTCTATTTTAAAACGCAGAATCAAGCTGAAATTATTAATTTGAGAAAACTAATAACATATCTAGTAATCAGTTTTATTATTTTTTTTGGTTTGTCTTTTTGATATTGCTGTAAAGAATGAGTTGTTTATGTATTTGTAAATTGTAATTTAACTTAGAATGAATGATATATGTCTATATTTATCATATTTAAAAATAACAAATTACAGCATTGCTGAAAAATTCCGCACTCTTTCTTTGTGACGGTCTCCACCAACATGTGTTCACGAAAATATATGTAGAGCTCAAATTTAATTGTTTTTTCTTGATTTTATTATTGTATATTGCTTTTGTGAAACCATAAATAAAGTAGGACGAAAGTTTTTGGTAGACAAATATTTGTCATAAACATAAAAGTAATTTTAAAATATATATTGCAGGCGGCGTGAATTCTTGACTGGACCAACGCTAAGTATTAGTCTAAGATGGAAAATTCTTACTCAATTTCCAGAGTTTAAAAAATGAAATTTAATAAACACACTTACATTACAACAAGTTAATAAATAAGATTAACATAAATAACTTAGTCTAATAATTTTAAAAAAATTTTAATAATAAATTGTAGTGTGTTACATGCACAGGGCAAGGCCATCGAGAGTTGGTTCAGCCACGAGTACAATTATTTACGGACCCTCTCACCTCTCACCCCTCCCTTCATAAAGGACAGACCTACGTCTTTTAATTCTAAATTCTAAATGAAATGACCGTAACCTAATAATGTCAGACCAAGATCGAATTTCGTTTAGATCGTTTGAGGAAAATTCTACTGCAAAGAAAATGGAAACTGAAAATTGTCTGCACGAGGAGTCTCGTCCGACAATGGTTTTACCAGATATGCTGCGATTTTTAGGGTCAGAAGAAGCGCAACGAATTACGCCTTACGCATGCCTTAAATTCATGTACGTTATATACATATTCGGACAATTCGTTTTAGCTAAAGTGAGCTTAAAAAGTTCGCTAAGGTGAGCGAGAAAAATTCCCTAAGTTGAGCATAATCGTTTTGGAAAATTTAATTATTTTCTTCAACATGGCTGCCACAGTTATACAAAGTTGCTTATGCAAATGTTATGTCGAATAGTTAACAAGCAACAACCAGCACGTGATCCCCCAGCTGGAGTGGATGCTGCATCACACAAGTTTGAGGAGGCAAGCCAGGAGTTTCTCGGATCAGAAGAGGAGGATAAAGAAGAATTTCTGCTTGATCCCGTAAAGCTGTGCACATTGGACCAGCCACCAGAACCAGATAAGGGTCCGGCAGTGAAGTATTCGGTAGCAAACATGATGGTTGCCCTGGCAAAAGTTAATTTCCAGAAAAGTGGAAAATTTTGAAAGCAAAATTTTTGGTGCCTTTCAATGTTTCGTTTCGCGTTTCCCCTCTCATCCAGACACTCGTTTGGTCAAAGATGAGCAGGGTGGCGCAAAAGGACTTAGAGTCGCAGGTGTTGCAAACCTCCGTACTCTCTTGCCTCGTCATCGGCGGTCACATCCTGGATAGAATCTGCGCCATCAAGAAGAGTCTAATTCCACAGGCACTGAAAGACGAGTTCTTGGCTTTATTTGACCTGTGTCAAGATCTCTTCAAGATGTCGGCTAAGGCAAACTCTCAAGCCAGTGCGAAGAGGTTGTCGGGTTTAGCACCGCTTCTGGCTCAACGTTTTCAGGCGATGAGACGTGCCACTGTCGTCCACAGTCAAATCCTTTTCCCGGTAGACCTTGCAGGTTCAGCAAAGCAGACGGCAGAGATGGAAAAAACGACATCGGACCTGTTCCAGAAAGCGAGGAAACCCAAATCTTGGGTTTGACCTAAGGCTGCTGTTGCTGCTGTGTCGCAGTGGACTCCGGCTCAACGACCGCGTGCAAAACTGTACGACCGTTCGCCCGATGCCAGAGGTTCCAGAGATTCTTCCCGTCTTTTTTAGGCGTGAGACAAAACAGGAAGTGCCGGAACCAATAAAGGTATTACTCTCAAACCCCACTGATTGGAATTTAAAGCTGGCAATTTAATTAATTGTCTGTGCTTTTGGGAATCCATTTCGAGCGACAAATGGATCTCGATCAGATTTGTGAGGTTCATTGGGATTTTGTTTTAGACCCCCTGTATCTTGTTTCTCCTTGCCCCACGATGGGTCCATTGGATGAGACTCAATTATCAGAATGTATTTAGACTTTTTTGGAATTGGGGGCTGTTTCGGAGGCAGATGAACGCCCTGACTAAGTGTTAAATCCGTTTTTTCTAGTTCCAAAACCTGACGATTCTGCTAGGTTCATCTTGAATCTTAAACGATTCAACGAATTCCTGCCAAAGATCCATTTTAAAATAAAACCAATTTGGCAAGTTTTCGCTTTGATTTCTCCCAGGGACCGATTTGGTTAATGCATAATTTTCGGTTCCGGTCCGGAAAGATTTTAAAAGGTTTTTGCAATTTTTATGGGAAAACAAAATCTTTGAATTCAATGCCCTTCTCTTGGGTTTGGCCTTGAATCCCTGTCTTGTTACAAAAATAATGACAGCACCTTTTCATTATCTCAGGCGTAAAGGTTATTCGAATTCAAATTATTTGGATGATGCTTTGGGTTTTGAAGGCTCCAAGGATCAGGCTCGTGTGGCGGCATGCAACACCGTCTCGACACTTTCAAGATTGGGGTTTTGTGTAAACCAGAAATCAGCTTTAAGCCCAAGCCAGGTTATTGAATATTTAGGTTTTGAGATTGACACTTGTGCCATGCTGGCTCATCCCACCTTAAAAAAAACAGCAAAATTGTTGAATTAATTAAAAAAAATTATCTTCTTATTGTCTTTCAATTCATGAGCTGGCAGCTTTGATTGGCAAACTGGAAGCACTTAGGCCTGGGTGTAAGTTCTCCGCCCTTTATATTAAGCCTTTGGAAATGGCTAAAGTCTGTGCTTTGTCAAATGCAAAAGGAAATTTTGATGTCTCTTGGTTTCTTACAAGTGAGTTGCGGTCTCTCTTAGATTGCTGGTTATCCAACATTCATCGAGTTTCGAGATCCCTCTGGCTGCCCAACCCAGATTTGATTATTTTTTCAGACACTTCTGACGTTGGTTGGGTTGCGCACTGCGAAGGTTTAGACACAGGCAGGGGTTGGTCTGCAAATAAGTTGCTTTTGCATATTAATCTCAGAAATTTTGGCAGCTAAATTTGCCATTCAAGCTTTCCTCAAAAGCAAGCATCCTAGCTACGTGAGGCTCATGGCTGACAACACCACAGTGGTTTTTGGAATAAACAAACAGAGGAGCATAAAAATGGATATTTTCATCAAAATTAAAGAAATTTGAGAATTTATCTTAGCCAGGGGTGCATGGCTATCTGCGGCCTACATCCTAAGTGCCCAGAATTTTGAAGCAGACAGGAATTCTAAAACTCCCCATGAGGATGAGGATTGGTGTTTGTGTCGCGCGGCTTTTTCTCTTCTTGATAGGACATGGGGTCCTGTTCAAACCAATTTGTTTGCTTCTTGTTTGAATAGGTGTGTCAAAGCGTTTGTTTCTTGGAGGCCAGACCCTGAGGTAATTGCTGCTGATGCCTTTTTACACCCTTGGAATTTGTTTGAAATAATTTACCTTTTTCCGCCTTTTTGTTTGCTTTATAAATGTTTGCAGAAAATACACCACAACCGAGTGAAAGCAGCCATCATAGTTGCACCGACGTGGGAGTCCCAGTATTGGTGGCCTTGTCTCCAATCTATGTTGATTCAAGATCCCATTCATCTGGGGGGCAGTGAGTCGCTGTCTCTTTCGCAGAACCCGAGCAAAATGCACTGGCTCTCGTCCCTCAGTTTAACTAACTACTTTGTGTCAGAGAACAAAACCTGAGTCAAGATTTATCTCCCGAGGCCATGGATCTGTATTTGAAAGCCTGGAAAAAGTCGATTGTACTGTCAAGCAGTACAACACATAACATACCTCTTTCCGCAAAATGACTGCCAAAAAAAAGACCGTTAACATGGTCAGCGACCCGAACGCGGACTGTCCGCCAACGATCGGCGGGCGACACGTC